>VFFE01006730.1:79443-117402 GCA_008921705.1 Burhinus oedicnemus | reverse complement strand
GGCCAAAGGGACAGATTTGGGATGGGGGAAAGGGGGGGGGCAAACAAGCACGGGGAGAGAGGGAGCTACACCACCTCCTCCTTAAAACACGGATTTGGGGGGGAAGGGGACAGGAAAACACCCGTTTCCACCCGCCGGGGCTGGCTGAGGGGCAGGGGCCCCGTTACTCCGCCATTTGCCCCCCCTCAGGAAAGAGGGGCCATGGGGGGTGGGGGGGATTGGGACTCCCCTGCCGTGGGGCCTAGTCAGTGGGGTGGGGGCACGGAGGGTCTGGGTGGGTGACTGAGGAAGCGGCGGCGGCGGGACGCGGCCCCCGGGGCCGGGGCGGCCACTCACAGAACTCGGCGATGTAGTAGGAGACGGCATAGTTCTCCTCGCACCACTCCAAGGTGGAGGTCGGCGGGCCCCAGTAGCCCTCCCGGTCGGCGGCCGGAGCCATCGCGGTACCCGCTTCAGGCCAGAACGGAGCGAGGGGAAAGGTGGAGGAGGGAGAAGGGCGCCGGGCCCGGCGGCGGCGGGCGGGAGCCGGCGTTAGGCCCGCCCGGCCGGGGGAGGAGCCGCCGGGGGCCCGCGGGTTGCCATGGCGACGGGCTGCGGCCTGCAGGCGCGGGGAGGCCGGGCGCGCTCGTCTGAGGCGGGGAGGGGGGGAAGAAACTTGGAGGGGAGAAAAATGTTGAGGTGAAAAAGACAGATTTCGGGAAAATCCGGGGAGGGGAAGAGCGGCTGGGGGCACGTTTGGTTCAGAGAGCCGGCGCGACGCCTCTGTGGCGAGGAAGCAGGGCGAGCAGCATGGCGGCCTCGCTGCGGCCGTTCTCTCGTCGCCCGTTTTTTGGGGCAAAAATCCGCTGCCCCGGGTAGCTTTGGTGGCACTGAGGTGGTTTCCTCTCGCTGGTTTTGCTTGTGGAGGGTTTGTAATGTGAGGGAGGCAGCGCGCTGGCTTCTTGTTTTGAAACGAAGAGGCAAGTGTTTCTCCTACTCGTGGGCTGGGAGGAGGAAGGAGGTTTTTTATAGCACTGCCTACTACACGGGGGTTTTCTCTCATCTGATGCCTTATTTAGTTTCCTCAGTGCTTACTACACGTACTATACTTATACCCAGAATATGCAAAGTGCTTTTCAAGCGGAGTTGGTATAAAAGGCAAGTAGAGTCTAAAAACGGAAAGACTTGAAACAATGGAAAAGAAGAAAACACCCAAGTAGAGGCCTAATAATATCATGTGGGTTTTATGTTGCAGAAGAAGGTCCAAAGACTCAATGAGAAGCTTCGGGCAGACCTTGAGGACTACGCACTGCTTATACCCTGCTGGTCAGCAAAATTTATTATACCTGCATATGAACACACAAACTTCTCTTTGCACATCTTATTTTAACTCACCTCCCCTTCTGTAGGCTAAAAAAATTCCAATCTAAACACAGACCTTTCCTAGTGTAAATGCTGATGTTTCATAATGTACACACATCTGTCGTGAAGAATACCAGCCTTCTGCAGTTCAGCCTGTATATAATTGCTTTCAGCTTCAGGTAGAGAGGTCTTTAACGTTTTTTTGTAGTGATATAAAAACCTTCAAAGCAAAATTGATCTTAGTGATGGCAATGATAAAATACTTAGATTGTCAAAACATCATCAAAATCACTGTAGATTTTTTTTTTTTTTCTGAGCTACATTAATCCCCCCAGATTTAGACCTTCAAGATTGAGGTGTGGAAGAGTACCAAACTGATTCAGAAGCACAAAACTGGGTGTACAAAATGAGGAAGGTTCTCGCCTGCTTGATGCACTTCAGCTTTTTGGTCTTTTGAAGGTTCAGCTTGTATAGTAAGGAAGTTTATAGGGCTCTGATCTATCTTTTGTTATCGTGGTCAACCATTTTAAGATTAAAAGTTCTGAACAGAAAAATAATTCAAGGTTTGAAATTGCGGTAGTTCAGAAACTAAAGAAAATATCCCATTCGCACACCAGGAGCACAAAATGGGAACGATATGAAAAACCAAGCAATTTGTGTAATATTAAATTACAGTTGGCTTTAAATAAATAATTAAAAATATTGATACTTGTTTCTTTTCTCATCACATGCATGCTGGACATGAGAAGATTGGTAACTGCAATAGAAACGGAAGTCAGACATGAAACCGTCTTTAAAACAGGGCAAGATAAATTAATGAAAGATTGTATGGGGTAGATAACAACAACAATGTGGGTTGTTATCCGTTCTGTTTTTTCTAGATAGAAAGGCAAGCAAAAATGTATAGCTAGCCCTTAATTTGAATCATTGGGGAATTTTTATTTAGTTGACACCTTTCTGTAGTTTTCTCCATCACAATATGCCAGACTTACTCTGTGGTTTGGTTCTCTGCTTTTGAACTCCGGCAAACCTTCCAGTTGTTGCACTCAGAAGGATTGTATTGAAGAGGCAGCCAGAGACCATTATAATACATGCTTTTTTCCCCTGAAACTTTTCTGTAAAGGTAAATTCATCTTCCGCAAAAACAACTTTGCCTGTTTCAGCTGTTACAATAATACATATTAAAAGCAATACTTCTCCGCTGTAACCTTGAGCTACGCTTTGTAGTGTACGTTACTGCACTGGATATAATGTGACAGCCTGATGTTATTTGCATCTAAACGTGACAAGATGGTCAGACCTACCTATGTCCAGGTGTTGGATTTTCTTTGTCTTATCTGTACGACCTGTGGAGGGAATGTCTTGTTTCTGAAATAACATGCAGAGAAACAAACATTGGAGCTGCTGAAATGCTTATTTTCACTATTACTAAAAATGTACTTGACATGCCAATGGAGTAACTTCTTGTGGCCTCAGGTTGCCGGTGACAAAGGATCCTCTTTCCATAGAGTTTTATGTTGCCCTGAAACCTCATGGCTTAACTGATGAGTTAGGTTAACTGAGTCATGTCAGTTTACACCACTAGAGGGATTTGTCCTGTAGATTTAGTATCTGGATCCAATAGTTTTTTGCCTGGGGTATGGGAGAGGGCTGCTGTTCAAAAATTGCACATGTCCAGCCGTTTCTCCTTGTGGTCCATGAAATTCAGGGAATGACACCTGAAGAAGAACATTTTTCTCTATCCCTGCTCTATGCAAGCACTTTGTCATGGCTTGTGCTGCTGGTTGTTTAATTTCTGCATAAAATGAGACCTAACAAACAGGTTGATTAGAACTCATTACGGCTACATATGTTGGAGAAGATTGTACATATTCCCTCTCATCAGTATATGCATGCGAAGGGGGAGATAAAATTGACACAAAATCTTGAAAGTGTTTTCACTAGTAGGTTCTAATAATGTTAAAATGAAGGTATCAGCCACATAAATAAAGCTGTTCAAATTTTATGTTAATTATGAACCCGTGCCTCTTCTAGGTTCTTATTTTATTGGGTCATAGCATATCCAGCATCTTAGGAATGGAATCCTGAGTCAGGGTTCTCAGCTCCAAAGTCTCACAGCCCATGATAATGTCGGCTCCCAAATACTGCAGCTCCACGTGTCGTTATTGGCAGCTCTCTGAATTGTCTAGTCCGTACTAGTTACAGAAAAAGGTCATTAACACCTCGAAATCCTGCAAGCCTGATCCTGTGTAACATGTAATTTATCCCATTGATTTATATGCAGATAGCATGAGTAAGATGCTAAAAGTAGGATTTTAAGAGGCTGAATCAGACTCTGTAAAGCGCCTTGAAGTTTAAGGGCTCTTTGTGAGCACTGTTGTTGGGATGGGGATAATTATGCCTGAAGTAATATCACAGACATTTATTAGCACCTGAATGAGTGAAAAAGAGAAGTCATTTCCTAACGTGAAGAAGGATCTGATGCAAGAAACTTCGGCAGACTTTAGCAGAACTGATTTCCTATTCATAGTTAGGTAAAGCAGAAATGTCTGCGCTGAAGTTAAACGGAGTCATGCGTTTGTAAAGCATCATCAAAGGGACTCAGGTCCTAGCGCCATATAAATATTCATAAACTCACCAGTGTAATGTGACTGTTCTTAGTCATATTTTCAAGGCTATTGTATGCGTTTTGCAAACGGCTGTGGTAGTGAACGACAGCATCACAGATTTCAGTGCTGTGGGTGCTGTGAGCATCCAGCACTGAAGGGCTCAGATATGAATAAACCACCCGAATAGTGTTATAAAGGCTTGATGAAAACAGGGGCTGCTGAGCGCAGGTATGTAGGGAAGGAGGTGCGACCTGCCAAGGAGAGGACATTCCCTCATGCAGAGGATGGCTCAGTCCTACGTAGAATCATAGAATCATAGAGTGGTTTAGGTTGGAAGGGACCTTAAAGACCAGCTAGTTCCAACCCCCCTGCCATGGGCAGGGACACCTCCCACTAGACCAGGTTGCTCAAAGCCCCATCCAACCTGGCCTTGAACACCTCCAGGGATGGGGCAGCCACAGCTTCTCTGGGCAACCTGGGCCAGTGTCTCACCACCCTCAGAGTGAAAACTTTCTTCCTAATACCTATTCTAAATCTCCCCTCTTCCAGTTTGAAGCCATTACCCCTCGTGCTATCACTACACACCCTTGTAAAAAGTCCCTCTCCAGCTTTCTTGTAGGCCCCCTTCAGATACTGGAAGGCTGCTCTAAGGTCTTCCTGGAGCCTTCTCTTCTCCAGGCTGAACAACCCCAACTCTCTCAGCCCATCTTCATAGCAGAGGTGCTCCAGCCCTCTGATCATCTTCATGGCCTCCTCTGGACCCACTCAAACACGTCCATGTCTCTCCTGTGCCGAGGCCCCAGCGCTGGAGGCAGCACTGCAGGGGGGTCTCCCCAGAGCGCAGCAGAGGGGCAGAATCCCCTTCCTGGCCCTGCTGCCCACGCTGCTGGGGATGCAGCCCAGGATGCGGGGGGCTTTCTGGGCTGCCAGCGCACGTTGCCGGCTCATGTTGAACTTCTCACCCACCAACACCCCAAGTCCCTCTCCTCAGGGCTGCTCATCCAATCCTCAAAGCAGATTTTAGGAAGGCATTTTTCTTTTCTATCCTTTTCCTGGCACAAGCCTGTCTGATCAAGTCTATTGAGATTGTCCCAAAACCTTTCAAATCAAAAGCTGAGGCAGGTGATACCATTGACAGCAAGGTCCCATTTTACCAAAATCAGGTTGTTTGCTTTCTTGTAGCAGTGGATTAAGCTGAAGCTTATCTGCACCCAGTGGTTACTACCCTGAAAGCAGGCAGCATGCGTAGGTGTCTCCAAGCACCTGCAGCTTTCAACCCATTGTATTAGCATGAAATAAAATTGATGGCAGTTTGCACTAATTTGCAGGGCTGAAATTGGTGCGGGAGGAGATAAACCTGCTGTTCAGCCATTCCCAAGGGAGAAGCAGTTGACACTAGGAAAAGTGTGGAAGGAGAGCTCAGCTTAGTAACTTCTTCAGTCATTTGAGCTTAATTCACCCTTATATGGGAATCAGAGCCCTTATCAGCTGCAGAATGTCTGTGGTAAATGTACATCAGCTTAAGCTGAAATATCAAATGAGAATCTGTCACGGGAGGGAGACTTTGCAAAAGCACAAATGGCATGTGCCTCAGTCTCATTGACTTTCAAAGGAATCTGGGAATCGGTCTGCCTTTGCGCTTTGGAAGTCTTCTCCTGCTTTAAAAAAGCAAAAGAAATGCTGGAACGATTCATTGTTTACACTTGTAAACAGCTTTCTCCTTCGGAAAAATATAGCAAGCTGTCTTTTTCTGCCTGCTAATTTACATACACAGAGCTCAATGTGAAGACACTTGCATGAACTTTGTAGCAAATATTTAAGTGTGTTAATCTCAATTTGGATCCTGCCTTAAAGGCTCAGTGCACTTCCTTCAATGTTGGAATCTTGTGTCATTTGAGATTCTTTCAGAGCAGCAGCTGAAGGCCAGGCAGGATGCCCTGGGGTCACTGGGTCTTCCCTAGATCCAGTGTCATACCCCGTATGGCTCTCAGCTGCCTTGTGTCCAAGAGCACTAAAAGTCTACATTTTGCTAACTGAATTGTGCTTAGATGTCTGGCTTTTTTGTCTGGATGAATTTGGGTGAGGTCATGAAGCCCAACTCCTTACTCTCTTCTGCAAAGCATTCCGCTCTGGTTTGAGGTCAATGAAGCTCCTGTTAATTTTCTGTACTCACAGGGTCCATGGAAGGTACATACCTTGTCGACTTTTGGACTTGCTTTGACCTCTGTTGGCTGGAATTGAGGTGTTTATGGGAAGGAGCCTTACTTGTGGATATTATACCACTCACTGGAGTCACCTGTCCTTAGGACAAATTTTAAGCTCCCTGTATGAAACCTGGGAGGAGAGGTATACTGGAGGATGAGAGCCACAAAACATTGGTTCTCCTCAATGCTTGAACAGGCAGCACTGAGTCCATTTGGGACTCAAAAAAGGGCAACAGCCTTTTTCACATGCTGAGAACAGGAGCAGCGCTCCTCTCTTTTTGTTCCAGTCCTAGCTCTCTCCCCGTGAATGGAGCTGAGAAAGGGTTTGGAGGAAAACACATCACTGGTCCTCTCCTACAATCAGCTCCTTTTGGGGAAGAGAAGGGAAGGTATTGGCAGCTTGCAGTTAAAATAAGAATCTGTACGTAGTATCAGGATATTGCTGTGGCACGGAGGAAAGACAGTGTACAACAAACTCATATTTTCAGCCTTACAGGAAATTTTTTGAGTCTTCACATTTTCTGTGACTTGACAGTGTCTGAAGCCATTGGGTGAATTAGGCAGGACTCTCCTGGTAATAGCAGCTACCTTGTGTGGACAGGTGGCCATAAATAGCAAGCTTTTGGGTGTCAGCATCAGTTTGCTAACCTGTCCAGCTAAAGCTCCTCAAGCTGGGGCCTCCTCCCACCTACATTCATGCTGCTAAGGTTTCTGCACCACTGGTTTCCAGTGCCAACTCCATCTTTCCCACTCAAACCATTTGGGGTGTATAATCAGATGGAGACTGGGAAAAGGGTCCTGCAGTGACCACCTCCTGCAGGCATGGAAGTCCCAACAATATAAAGGTGACTTAAGGCAAATTTTGAAGGCAAAATATTGTCAAGAAACAAGAAACTGGCTGGAAGACAGGCTAATCTGAAGTCTGTGAGGGATACAGGCTGAAGCTTTTTTTACCCCAAAACCTCAATGGGAACGGATTTAGAGGAACTACCTATTGCCAGTGTCTCACCCTTTTCTTGTAACTTTCAGTTTAGGGAAGAAAGCACCCACAAACCATTCATTCACTATATCTTGTATAATGAATCAACTAGTGTCTGAGCCGGGAGGGCAATATATCCCACCCTGTGCTCTACAAAACCCTTGCCCAGCCAATTGAGCACTGCTTGGCATTTGGTCTCATGGGCAAGGAAAGCAATTTCCTCGCATTGCTGCTCTTGGAAACCTCTGTGCCAAAAGGGAAAACCACTAGGAGCGAGCAGAATGTCTCAGTGGTAAGCAGGTACGGATAGATTAAAATGTCAAATGTGAAAAGAATTTTTAAAAAATTGAACACTTGAAATATCTTCAGTTGCACTGCACCTACAGTAGGGAAGACAGCTGCTATTTTCTTCCTTGATCTCTGGGAAAATGGCATATTTACCCCAAGCATATGCAAATTTTTCTACCTAGCCTAGAAATGAAGCACATTCTGCTCATGTGAAGAAACCATTGTTATATTTCTCTCATTCACTGCAGAAAGGAGGAGGAGAGGAAAGAGATCAAGTCATTATTTACTCGGCAAAAATCCTTTGTTACTTTTCTGGGTATCGGTTAATTACCAGTGAGCTAATCAACTTACACCTCAGCCAAACTCTTTCCTTTAACAAGTCATTAATAAAGGAGACTGCTTAGGCAGTTCAAATTGACTTTATTAGCATAGCTTGGATATTTCAGACCTGTGAACTAAAAGGGGGATAAAAGAAAACACAAGGAAATACAGTAATATATTTCCACTTGCAGCTTTCTTCTGGGGTGACTTGTGTCCCATGGTCATTCCCGCAGTAAATGTTTGATGGTCAGCCTCAGTAGGAGAGCTCATTACTAGACAGAGAAAGAAAGAAGTTTTCTGGAGCTTTTGTACCGCTGACCCTACTTTCTTGGTGGCATCAACTCCCAAGAAGTGAGTCACTTCAGCTTGTATTGCAGAAAGCCATTGCTTTAGCCACCTTGGTGATGCCCGCCCACTTCATGAATTCATATGAATGAGAGTTGGCTTCTGGGCATTGTAGTGGCCAGGTGCTTGACACACCAAGCTTCATACATCTGTCAGACCAAAGCTGTAGATGAGAGTGGGTCCATCATGACACAATTTTCTGAAAAGTTTCATCCAGAAGTATGCCATAATTCTTTAATTACAATGTGAATTACCTAATTACAACATATGACACAACATCATGCACATGAATCACATTCTGAATTCTGTCTGTGTTAAGGCATTATGGCTGCAATGGTAAGTCAATGTGATCACAGAGTCATAGAATGGTTTGGGTTGGAAGGGACCTTAAAGATCATCTAGTTCCAACCCCCCTGCCATGGGCAAGGACACCTTCCACTAGACCAGGTTACTCAAAGCCCCATCCAACCTGGCCTTGAACACCTCCAGGGATGGGGCAGGCACAACTTCTCTGAGCAACCTGTGCTGGTGTCTCACCACCCTCACAGTCAAGAATTTCTTCCTAATATCTAATCTAAATCTCCCCTCTTTCAGTTTAAAGCCATTACCCCTTGTCCTATCACTCCACTCCCTGATAAAGAGTCTCTCCCCAGCTTTCTTGTAGGCCCCTTTTAGGGACTGGAAGGAGCTCAAAGGTCTCCCCGGAGCCTTCTCTTCTCCGGGCTGAACAACCGCAGCGCTCCCAGCCTGTCCTCCCAGCAGAGGTGCTCTAACCCTCTGATCATCTTCGTGGCCTCCTCTGGACTTGCTCCAACAGGTCCATGTCCTTCTTAAGTTGGGGGCTCCAGAGCTGGACACAGTATTCCAGATGGGGTCTCCCCAGAGCAGAGCAGAGGGGCAGAATCCCCTCCCTCGCCCTGCTGCCCACGCTGCTGTTGACGCAGCCCAGGATGCTGTTGGGTTTCTGGGTTGTGAGCGCACATTTCCGGCTCATGTTGAGCTTCTCATCCACCAACACCCCCAAGTCCTTCTCCTCCGGGCTGCTCTCCATCCATTCTCCACCCAGCCTGTGATACAATTCTGAATTACTGTCTCAGGCAACTTCTCTCTGTACCGAGTGCTGAGCATGGCAGCTGTGGACAGTCTGAATCACTTGATGGTTTTCTGAGTTCAAATGCCATGGAAGGTGTGACCTAAAAGTTAGGCAACGCTAATACGTGGTTTAAACTTGATGCAGTATGCTTAGCACAAGCCATAGAGCACCCTCTGAATGCTGCGTAATTTCTGTGGTCCGTATTAATGGGTTTGTAGCTTCCTAGTAGAACCTGGAGTATGATTGTCTCAGGAATGGGATATGGTGACTCCCCTTGTAGGCTATACTTCAAAAACCAAGCCTAGGTTTGTCACCTGTAAAATAAGAAAAGGAATAGCCACTGCTGGTCCTGGGGCTGGCCTATCTCTAGGACCATTGCTGAACAAGGCTGTGAGTCTATACTATTCTAGGACTGAAATGTCTGCATCACTTCTGCTATCCAAACCACGTGCCCCATCCACCGTCAGGTATGACCGATACAGGTTAGGGGACTGCTGATGCTCGAAGGAAAGGGGAATAAAATTCAGCAAGACTCCAGCTCAGATCGGCTGCTCTGTCCTGGCAGTCTTCCCAAAGAAAGCTGCGATGCGCTCAGAGGTCAGTGCTGTACATCAGCCCATTTGATCAAAGGCTAAGCACTTTTTTCTGGGTGAATTAATTTTTTTTAAATGCCATCAGAGCAAAGATGCTATATGCTGTTCAGTGCTCCTGATGTACCAGATCCAACCAGAAAGAGCTTAACACCGTCCTTCCTGTATTCCCCTTTTAAAAGGGGCATTTCTACCCACTGCTTCCATTGCCAGAGACTCTGCGCTATTCACATGACCACCCCCATTTTAGAAGCCAACGCTCTCTGAACACTTTGGAGGCCAGACTGCTAATCTCTTGACAAGCAAGTGTATTTCTTGACAGTGTGATTGGTGTTGGCCCATCGCCCTTAATGGCTTGGCCCTCTGACAGCTGGCAGTGATTTTCTGACGGCTGGAGCCCCAGTCACATGCCCTCTGACAGCAGCAGAATAATATTCTCATGCCTGCGATAATGGCAAATGCGTTTGGAAAGCTCATGAATAAAATTCCCTTCTCTGTCTCTTTTTATAACTCTGACATGCTTTTCTGTTGCCCGGTTTCTACTCATTCCTTTTTTTTTTAACACCCATCCCCCACCCCAGTTATTTCTCCCGCTCTATCATTATTCCTCGTGTTATCGGAGTGGCAGAGACAGATATTTCTAATTTCTTCCCTGCTCGAGGCTCAATGCTCTTTCTTTTGGTCTTTGAGCAATATTCCCCAGATATTGTTGGCAGGAGGCTGAGTCCTGTGTGAAACCGCCGGCCGAAGCCCCTCTTATTTGGCTCCTACCAGCTTCTAACAATGCCAGTTCCGTCTTCTATCGCCCGCGCTTGCCAGCTTTGATATTTATTTTCAAAACATGCCTTTGACTCTTGTGTTTTCTCAGGAAAGTTTGGGCTTGGTTCCACAAGCCTGACATACTTCCTAATTCAAAGCATGGAGAGGAACCTCGGGTACAGGGAGGCAGGGGAGAAGGGGAGCCACGGTGTAAAAGCTGATTTTTATTTTTGCCTTGGCTCATGGAAAGTATGGTTTGCCCTCAGCTGAGCAGGAGGAGGTGGCTGGGGCTTATAGCTCAGCTACGTGTCGGAGCAGGAGTCGAGAAAGCGAAGTCTGGGGATTTTCTTAATGGGGCTTACTTATTATCCCAGAGAAACTGGTCGTAGGAGGGAGGGGATTGCTGCCAGCATGCGGGAAACCTCCTGTTTCAGCAATCTGGGATGAAAGATTAATGTCTAATTCTCTAGGGGTTCTGGTAAGATGGGAAAACAGATTATCTTGCTGTTTGCAGTAGCCCCCTCCAAATGAACCTGCGTCACTAAACGAAGAGTCCAGCTTCTTTTTCGAAGGTGGGACAGCGCTGCGCAAACCAAACAGGTAGGGGTGTGCGTAACAACACCCCACCCCGGCCACCCCCCCGTATTCCGTGATACCTGCTTTATGATTGCATTTGTTTAGCGATGGTCAGTGGTGCCCAACGGGTCTGGCTCCAAGGCTGAAGCAGTTTCTGAGCTGTCCTTGCTCTCTGAAAAGAGAACTCGGACTCGTAAGTCTTGCGGTGTGGGCACTTTGCTGGCTCTGAGCCTGCCTGCAGCTGAGGTTCAAAACTTCCACACCATGTTTAGGAATAGCTGAGCTGAGAAGACCTTGCCAGTTCCCGTGTCCTCCTCTGGGTAATGTGAACAAGAGCTGGGACCTTGTCGGGGTTTAACCCCAGCCGACAGCTAAGCACCACGCAGCCGCTTGCTCATCCCCCCCGCCCGTGGTGGGATGGGGGAGAGAATTGGAAGGGTAAAAGTGAGAAAACTTGTGGATTAAGGTAAAGACAGTTTAATAGGTACAGCAAAAGCCATGCACGTAAGCAAAAAAACCAAGGAATTAATTCACTGCTTCCCATGGGCAGGCGTGTTCAGCCATCTCTGGGAAAGCAGGGCTCCATCGCGTGGAACGGTTACTTGGGAAGACAAGTGCCATCACTCCGAATGTCCCCCCCTTCCTTCTTCTTCCCCCAGCTTTATATACTGAGCATGGCGTCATACGGTATGGAATATCCCTTTGGTCGGTTGGGGTCAGCTGTCCTGGCTGTGTCTCCTCCCAACTTCTCGTGCCCCCCTCCAGCTGGTGGGGTGGTGTGAGGAGCAAAAAAAGGCCTTGACGCTGTGTAAGTGCTGCTCAGCAGTAACGAAAACATCCCTGTGTTATCAACACTGTTTCCAGCACAAGTCTAAAACATAGCCCCATACTAGCTACTCTGAAGAAAATTGACTCTACCCCAGCCAAAACCAGCACAGACCTGCATGACTACACCCAAGATGGGCTCTAGCCCAAGCCTGTGCACATGTATGTGAAGAACATGGGCACCAGCCTGGTCCTGAAAATGAGCTTAAACACGACAGTCTTTGGGACTATTTATATACCAAACAAGAGCAACACAGGTGGAGACAAGACCTTCGGTATTCTTAAATCTTGTTGAAAAGGAGATCCACAGCTGGAGCATAAAACTCCTTTGGCTCACAAAGATATGGCAGAAATAGCTGGTTTAGGTGTTAGCAGAAGAACTTGGGCGTGCAACCACTGTAAGGGAGAGGGACATCAGGCTCCTGCGTTGAATGAGCTGTTCTGGACTCGCCTGTGATTTCTCTTCATCTTTCTGCTGCTTAGTAGGAGCACTAGTTCCTACTGGCTTGTGCGGGTGAGGGAGAAAAGGAGGACAGCTTTAGGTCCCATCTGAGTCTAGGTCAGCCCTGGGAGCACTTTCATGTACTGCAGGACCTCTTTTCCTGGGGTTTCTGGGAAAAACCTGCAAGGTGCTATAGCCTGAGCTCTCCCAAAGGCAAGAATATGCTTTTTGGAAGTGTTTGGGGGAACTCCAGGAGAAACAGCTTCTTTTGAAGGCCAGGAAATCACTGCAGCTACCTGTTTAGCCAGGTGGGTGAGCTGAAACAAGTGGCTTCCTGGAGCCCCCATCATTGTTCTCAGGAGCATAGTTAGGACAAGCTTCTGTTCTGTGCCACTTGGGTGTCTCAAATTAGGAAAAAGACCCTGCAATTCCCTCCCATTGCTGCACTACGCTGCTGCTAACAAGGGGTGCCACAGGGAATTTCACTTTATTTTGTACAGAGACTTTCACATGGGCTGTCTTCCGAAATGGTCGGACTGACCTCGAGGGTGTTTTTGACTGGGCATTTGTGAAATACTCTCTGGAGCATTTACTGGTGGTCCAGGGATATGATCTGGCATCATCAGGGCGCTTTGATCCACATTGGTTTTCTGTTCTCTGATAATTGGATGCTGTAGGATGAAGTAGACCGGAGCCCAGTGCACTCCCAGACTCTGAAGTGGCGATACAGGATGCGGCGCTGAGGAGTGCAGGCATGGGCTGAGAGAAGATGGGGCATGGGCTGGCACTGGAGACCTCACGGCTATAGACGACTCACCCATGGGTAGTTACAGAAATGCAGACTTGGATCTGGATAAAACTAGTTTTAGGGGTAACAAAAAAACCATAGAAGTAGTATCTAAGATACAAAACATACATAAATTTGGATGCAACCTGGATCTGTAGACTCATGAAAAAGACAAAGATGTAAAATCATATTAATGAGCATATAAAAATGACCCAAAGTGGATTTTAGAGTGAGGAAGGATAAACCAGTAACATAAACAGTGTATTCTTCCCAGTGAAGGGCACCGGAGGCTGATGACTTCTGGTGTTACCCTCTTCAGCAGTGCAAAGTTACTGATTTTTAAGACCCAGTGGAGCAATGGAGCCTAACACCAGAAAAAGAGCTAGAAACTAAACTAATGCCATTTTAATTGTATTATTACTATTATTAAAACTTTTTCTGTATAGAATTACACTGTATGGAATTACTATTCTTTCTTTTTCTCTAACAAGATTAATAATAATTCTTGAATTAGAGAGTTTTCAGTTATACTAACAATAAGTTGTTGGCTTTACCTACCTATATGGTGTGCTTCCTCTTTGCCCTTGCACAACATTTGGATTATAACACTTCAGAGGCTGCATTTTTTGGATGAAATACAAATATCTACAGAGTAGGTGTTTCCATCCAAGCTGCTTACCACAGATGCCCATTATTGTCAGCGGACGCTATAATTTAATCCTAAAGTAGAAGTCTAAAAAGGGGTCAGATTAATCATGCTGTAAGACTGTCTCCTTTTTTTGTGTTAATTATATGCAGAACCCAGGCTGACTAGCTTAGATGGAATTGGTTTAAGGCTTCAGATGTCTTGAAATGATGTGAATCCAGCCCAGAAGTGCACAATTTTCTGACTTCACACAATCTTATCTGCAGACCTGAGATGTCCTTGAGGCAGGTGATCCTGGAAACCCTTCCTAGAAGGATCCGTTGATCATTGGTGTTGCTGCAAGGGTTTAGGGGGCATGCAGAAGCAGCTGAGCGGGCAGCTGGCAAGTGAGGTCAGGTCCCATTTGGGAAGCTAGGATTTCCTCAACGTTTCCTCAAGCCAACACCGGAGCATCGTCTTGTATTTAAATAACTGAATTTGGATGCAAATGTAGGCTGCAGCTGATACTCCCGGCAGCGCAGGCGTAGCTGTGCTGGTGAACGACAGCGACAGCTACGCTTGCATTCAGTTTCCTAATATCAGGCTGAATTTGTTAGCGTGACTTTTCAGTTCATTATCTAATCTGAGGCACCTAAAAAGACCCGATACTTGAAAAACACTTTTGCTTTCCAAGACCGTTGGGACACTGTTATGGAGAGCTGCCACATCAACAAACCAGCTTGTCTGTGCTAGTGGATGCAATTCCAGGGAAGGAGATGCACACAAGTATGTTTGGCTGGAGCACAGGCTTTGAAGATCATTTCCTATCCATCTGAAACGTCTCTCACTGAACATACCAGTCCCTCACTGTTCATTTATTGGGTGTATTTACTTTACTCCTCTTGCTGGCTGGTAAGACCTGATGACCTGGCCCTGGTCTGATTCAGACCTTACAGCCCTTCTCCAGGGCCCTTGGTGGACCCTGACTTATCATAGAATCACAGAATTATAGAATCACCTAGATTGGAAAAAACCCTTAAGATCGTTGAGTCCAGCCATTAACCTAACACTGCCAAGTCCACCACTAAACCATGTCCCTCAGCACCATGTCTTTTAAATACCTCCAGGGATGGTGACTCAACCACTTCCCTGGGCAGCCTGTTCCAATGCTTGGCAACCCTTTCGGGGAAAAAAATTTTCCTAATACCCAACCTAAACCTCCCCTGGCGCAACTTGGGACTGTTTCCTCTTGTTCTATCACTTATTACCTGGGAAAATGATTTCCTATTATAAGGGGCTTATCTTTCATGCTGAAACTCAAAGTGCCTTATCAGAAGAAAGCACCATATTGCAGGAAGCCGCTGCAGCATGCATAGATGGAGTAGAGATAGTTCAGCTCAGAGATCAGGCTTTGAATCCGGGCATCTTCTGCATATTAGGACATCTTCCACATCCCAAGACATCTTCCACATCTCTGGAGCCTTCGTTTCTCCATGAGACTGCAGTTTCCATCTTGCGTTCCACCTACTGTTCATCATTCCTTCCTGGTTTAGGGCTAGCATCAAGCAGGAGCTCTCAGGATGGCTTACATCTTCCATGGTCATTACCCTAAGAATGGAGAACGGGTCCCAGTGCACTGCGACTAATAGCAAGGCTAGTGACTGAAAACAGCCCTGCAGAACGTCTTCTACCAATGCAGCCAGGGCAGGGGAGACCAAAAGGCCTTTCCTCCAAGAGAGTTTCTTTGCGTGAAAAGTCAACTGTTCACTGAAACAGGAAAACCTACAAGTTTTCCTTTGCTTTGTAATTTGAAATTGAAATTTGCAGTGGAGAGCAGCCATTTCGCAGTGCAGCCTGTGTTAATCGATTGTCCCACATAGCGCTTTTTAATTAAACAGGCAACTGGAGTGGATTAGGGCAGGGACAGAGGAACAGGGAAATTTAGATTGCAGATGATTGTGGGGTGACGCAGCGAATGGTGGCAGTCAGGAGCTTTCGAGTCTGTCACCATCTCAGCCACAAAACCTTCTGTTTGACTTTGGGCACATTGGTAGCCTTGAATCTTTCCATATCGCTCACCTACGCAATGTATATATGTCTTCAGGGTGAGCCCTGCCGGTAACTTTACACGGTACCTTCCTCTAGGGACTGAGTTGCGACTTGTGATTGCCGCAGTGCTACACAGAGATATTGCAAAAATGCTGTAACACTGCAGCTGTCAGAAATATTCTGTGTGCGGGTAGACAGAAGATGGTTACCTAAAAGCTCTGCCGTAGGATAGTGAGGATAAAGGACACTGAATCAGATTGGTTCGGGGTTTAAATCCACTAAGGATTAATTGATCTCTACCCTACTGATTCAGATTAATTGATCTCTGCCCTACTGATTCAGAGCTGTTTATTTAGTCCATCTGTGCTTCAAACAACAGTTTCTTTGTGTTAACTGGGAATGTATTTTTGCCTGTGTCACATCTAAAATTGGTTAGTGGTAAATACGTAAGAGATGCCAATAGGAGTATTTCAGCAATAAATACCCTGCGTTGGGACAGGACTACTTGTGAAGGTGGTCGTATTAATGATGTGATATTGCTGGAGTGTTTACTGATTATCGGACGTCGCTCTGTGAATCCCAAAGGCTGGTATGGGTTCCTGAACTTATTCATCTAAAATTGTTTAGTATCTCTTAGAACTGTTTTTCGTTTGCGCTGAAGACCAGCATTTGCATCTAAGCTCAGTCTTACTGAGCTGGTCAATGTAGAATCATACAATTGTTTAGGTTGGAAAAGACCTTCAAGATTATTGAGTCCAACCATAAACCTAACACTGCCAAGTCCATCACTAAACCATGTCCCTCAACACCACATATACATGTCTTTTAAATACCTCCAGGGATGGTGACTCAACCACTTCCCTGGGCAGCCTGTGTACAGCTAGTCCCTCCTGCCAAAAGTGTATGGTTTCACAGAAAAGACAGAGGTGAGGGGGACAGGACATCTGTGGAGATGGAGTTATCCACCCCTGCACCACAGGGCAAGTCAAGTGACCAAATGACCAGAGCTTTTGTCTCTGATGCTCAGTCTCATCCAACTGATGACATATTCTTCTCCATGTTTCCTAT
Source organism: Burhinus oedicnemus (assembly GCA_008921705.1). Taxonomy (NCBI): domain Eukaryota; kingdom Metazoa; phylum Chordata; class Aves; order Charadriiformes; family Burhinidae; genus Burhinus; species Burhinus oedicnemus. The sequence goes on along the minus strand of VFFE01006730.1, from coordinate 100,501 downwards.
TCTTCTGCTTCAGATGTGCTTTCGGGATGGTCTGTTGGTGGCCACCATGTGAGCCCCAGGTCCTGGGACAGTTCTTCTCACTCGCCACCTTAATCTTAGAGGATTTGGCACCAATGTCCCACGTTGCAGAAGATCTGAGTGAACTGGTGAATTGGGGTTTTGCTTCCTACCATATCTCAGCTGAACAGGAGTGGTTGAAGCAGCTTACTGGTTCTCAACTCAAGCCATGCTTCCCCTTGCCAGTTATGAGATTAAAACACCAGTAAATTCTGTAGGACTTTGCTTTCCCCCCATCCCCATAAGAGGTGCAGCAGGTTCTCATTTTCCAATTGTGTTTTGGGTTTTTTTGGTTTTTTTTTTTTTTTTTTACAGCCAAGACAGTTAGAAATATACCTAAAAATTGAGACTGAGAATCCTCTGTATTCACACAATCCCGAGAGCTAGGGCTCGCCCTGCTTCCAGCCCTGCCTCCTCACCTTCCCACAGTGTAGGATGCACAGTAGCACAGCGGAAGATGAAAACAGTGAAAGGCTCAATAGATGATGATTTGGTGACTCATATTTGATGAGTACCTCACAACCAGCCTTACATAGGACTGCAGTAGTTTAACTGCTTCAGCCCACTTTGCAAGGTAGAGAGACTACGGTCCCTTCTGCTTTGTGGCAGCAACGCTTCCAGTACCAAGTGTTGTGCTTTGTTAATCCAAGTGTATCAAGCGACAACTGCCTTTTGCTATTTGCAGCACAGAAAAATCAATATGCCACTTACATATCCTCTCTGACTGTCATCCCAGACACTTCTGCTCTGCTATTACGTGCAGAAAGTTTACCTTCTTCAAGCAGAACACTGTCTATTTTCTGCATGAAGGCGAGAAATGCTCCAGCATTATGGCCCCATCTAAATTATAGGTGCAAGAAAAGCACTTATGAAGAATATTACAGGATGAGTGGCTTGTGAAAACAGAGTACTGGTCCCCATGAACAAGAATATCCTTTCTATTTCCACAGCCCTAAGCTTTTACTGAGAACCAAATTTTGACCATACACCTCAGCTGTAAGGTGTTTGTAGATCTCTGTCTTGGATGTCTGGTGGCATAGGTGAGGACAAGATGAGATCCAAGAGCCAGGAATCCCTCATATAGACCCCTCCTATCTGATCTGCAACACAGCAGGCTATTTTGGGACTGAAGAGCCAAGCTGTTGTTGAAAGCCACTATGGCCTGGGACTGTGGTCTTAAAAATAGGATAGAGGGGAGACATGCATGGAAAGGGAGCAAAGGAGACAAAAGATGGTTGGAGAAATGATTGAGAATGCCCTATGGAGAATGAGCTGCTTCGAAGCACCTAATAGCCAAAACAGCACATGTAGACACCTAATTTAGATATCTAAGTCTTGGAACAGGAAAATCTTGGAAGAGAAAAGCCAACACAGTTGCTAAGGGACACACAAGAGGGCTCAGATGCCAGGTCTCCTTGGCAGAGTGGGGAAACTGAGATACCTGTGCAGTGAGAGGGCAGACAGGCAGTAGAAAATGGGAGCCACGAAGCTAGGTAGTGGACAAAAACCTCTGCTCTCTGGGGTAGATGTACCACATGGAGGTCTTCCTCACATGGCACTGTAGAGCCTCGGTCCTCTTCTAAAGCAGAGCAGACAGGGACGTTGTTGCTTTCTTTCTACATTTTATCATAGAATCATGGAATAGTTTAGGTTGGAAGGGATCTTAAAGATCATCTAGTTCCAACCCCCCTGCCATGGGCAGGGACACCTCCTACTAGACCAGATTGCTCAAAGCCCCGTCCAACCTGGCCTTGAACACCTCCAGGGATGGGGCAGCCACAGCTTCTCTGGGCAACCTGGGCCAGTGTCTCACCACCCTCCCAGTCAAGAATTTCTTCCTGAGGTCTAATCAAAATCTGCCCTCTTCCAGTTTGAAGCCATTACTCCTCATCCTATCACTACATGCCCTTGTAAAAAGTCCCTCTCCAGCTTTCTTGTAGGCCCCTTTCAGATACTGGAAGGCTGCTCTAAGGTCTCCCCAGAGCCTTCTCTTCTCCAGGCTGAACAACCCCAACTCTCTCAGCCTGTCCTCATAGCAGAGGTGTTCTAATCCTCTGACCATCTCCATGGCCCTCCTCTGGACTTGCTGCAACAGTTCCATGTCCTTCTTATGCTGGGGGCTCCAGAGCTGGACACAGTATTCCAGGTGGGGTCTCCCCAGGGTGGAGCAGAGGGGCAGAATCCCCTCCCACGACCTGCTGGCCACGCTTCTTTTGGTGCAGCCCTGGATGTAGTTGGCCTTCTGGGCTGCAAGCGCACATTGCCGGCTCATGTTGAGCCTCTCATCTACAAACACTCCCAAGTCTCTCTCCTCAGGGCTGCTCTCCATCCATTCTCTGCCCAGCCTGTATTTGTGCATGGAATTGCCTCGACCCACCTGCAGGACCTTGCACTTGGCCTTGTTGAACTTCCTGAGGTTCGCACAGGCCCACCTCTCAAGCCTGTCCAGGTCCCTCTGGATGGCGTCCCTTCCCTCCAGCGTGTCAACCACTCCACAGGGCTTGGTGTCATTGGCAAACTTGCTGAGGGTGCACTCAGTCCCTACATCCATGTCACCCACAAAGATATTGAATAGTACTGGTCCCAGTACTGACCCCCTGAGGAACACCACTTGTCACTGCACGCCACTTGGATATTGATTCATTGACCGCAAGTCTTTGAGTGCGGCCATCCAGCCAATTCCTTATCCACCAAATGGTCCATCCATCACATCCACGTCTCTCCAATTTAGAGACCAGGATATCATGTGGGACAGTATCAAATGCCTTGCACAAGTCCAGGTAGATGACATCTGTTGCTCTCCCCTTATCCACCAAGGCTGTAACCTCATCGTGGAAGGCCACCAAGTTTGTCAGGCACGATTTGCCCTTAGTGAAGCCATGTTGGCAGTCATCAATCACCTCTTTAATTTTCCATGTGCTTTAATAGAGTTCCCAGGAGGATCTGCTCCATGATCTCACAGAGGGGGAGACTGACCAGCCTGTAGTTCCCCGGGTCATCTTTTTTACCCTTTTTGAAAATGAGGGTTATGGTCCTCCTTTGCCAGTCAGCAGGAACTTCACCAGACCACCACGACTTCTCAAATATGATGGACGGTGGCTTGGCAACTACATCTGCCAGTTCTCTCAGGACCCATGGATGAATCTCATCAGGTCCCGTGGATGAATCTCATCAGGTCCCATGGACTTGCGCACATTCAGGTTCCTCAGGTGGTCTTGGACTTCGACTTCTCCTACAGTGGGCAGTTCCTCATTCTCCCAGTCCCTGCCTTTACCTTCTGCAACTTGCGCAGTGTGGTTAGAGCCTTTACCAGTGAAGGCCAAGGCAAAAAAGTTGTTGAGTACCTCAGCCTTCTCCATGTCCTAGGTGACCAGGTCTCCCGTTTCCTTCCTGAGTGGGCCCACATCTCCCCTAGTCTTTCTTTTGTCCCCAATATACCTATAGAAGGCTTTCTTGTTGCCCCTGATGCCCCTGGCCAATTTAACTCTATCTGGGCTTTAGCTTTCCTAACCTGATCCCTGGCTGTCTGGACAATTTCTCTGTACTCCTCCCAGACTACCCGTCCTTGCTTCCACCCTCTGTAGGCTTCCTTATTCTGTTTGAGATTGTTCAGGAGCTCCTTGTTCATCCGCGCAGGCCTCCTGATGTTTTTGCCTGACTTATCTACTGCCCTGGAGGTCAGAAACACCTTGGAAAGACAGAGGTTCAACTCCTTCCCCCTTCCAGCAAAGATTTCTGCCCAGACCTGGGAAATCTGCATGCCAACAGGCTGCTGGTCCTGGGGATGGGGTGGAAGTGGTCTACTCTCCTCCCAGTGATGCCCAGCAATTCAGCAGCAAAGGCACTGTATTGAAACCATCCCAAATCCTTGCTGGGATAGTGGGCTCACCCAAACAAGCCTGTTCTGGCCCTCCCTGGGTATGGCAGGAGGCATCATCCACTTCTTCATCCCTTGCCCTCTCTGCCAGGTAGATGACACCCACCCCACCCTACCTCAGTGCTTGTTCCGATTGCAGTGAAAGGAGCGGGTTGTGCCTGTTTTCCCTTGCTCCATTCCCCCATGGAGGCTCAAAGGAGAGCTTGGGGTTTCTCCAGCAGCCCTTCTCTGCTCTCAGCAATGCCTCCTCGGCAGTCCTGCTCGTGGTGAAGGCTGGCTCCAAGCCCACCCCAGCTCCTTCTGGGGGAAGATGCCAGCAGATGGTGCTCTAAGACCCTAAATTTAGCTCTTCTGCCCCACATCCCAGGGCAGGGACACCTTGGCACAAGCACCCCTCCCAGCACCCTCTCTGCTCAGATCTTTCCCACCCTGGGCACTGCACTTTGAAGTTTCTGTAGGGTCAAATGCTCAAGACAAAGTTTCAAAGATATGCATGTTATAATATCTTCTAGCTCCATCCATCCGCCATGGGCTTTCATACCAGTAGTGTTTTTCCCTGGCAGGTGGGATATCCAAGCTAAGACAAAGCTGATATTAACTTCTTTCATCAGACTTGATGTCTTCTGGAGAAGCTCAACTAATTTTTTGCTCTAACTCGCTCCTAAAAAAATGTGGCCTGCATCTTATGGGCACATCCTTGTACCGCATTGACTGGAGGACAGTGTGTTGATGAGACTCTGTTCCAGCTCAGAGATGTACCCAGCAGCCCTCAGGGATGGACAAAGCCATTTTCTGATAAAAAGACAAATTTGAAGGCAAAAAAAGGAGTTCAGCTGATGACAATATACCCTGGACTCAGGCAAAAAAAGGCAGTGCTGGGGAGAGTGAGTTATAGCTGTGCTCTGTAGTTTATGGGAGAAGTAAGGTCTGTGTTTACAAAGCAAGAAGAAGAGTGTAAGAAAGTGCTTTTAAGCTGTCAGCTATTTATGTCCCTTGCTTGTTTAATTATGGACTAAATATAACGGTGGTAGAGACCAGAGAGTGCGAGTACTTGATGCTTTGGCACAAAAGCGGTGGAGAAACTTTGAATTTGTGCTGCCCTACTGTTTGCTTTACAGCGGTGATTTGCGGGCAAGGTTTGCCTGCCTTACCTGGGGCACGGTTGCTTGGGTATTTGGGCTGGGAGGTCAGAGAGTAAGTTTTGTGCCCTTGCAGCTTCTGAGTCCTTCTGTTCCATAGCTACTATGATTACATTTATTATTTTGTGGGGGATCCCCCAAGCTCTCATTACAGTAACAATTCTTCTTTGCTGGAAACCAAGCCGCTGCTGCTCACCCAAGAAAAGCCAACACTTTGCTCCAAAACTCACAACCGGTTTTCACGGCCAAATCTACAGAAATTGCTTTTCCCCACCAAAACGCAGCTGTCTCTGAGATAAACCACAGCAGGGGTTTAACGCTGTGCGAGAAGACTCGTGTGCTTAGCAAGACGACTCGTGCGTCCTGCTGAAACTGTAAGGGGGAATTTGGGTTAGCAGGATGTAATTACCAGAGCTGGAGTCTGGCTGTGTGACTAGAGCTAACATCCTTTCACTCCAGAAAATTGCTGTGAAGGATTTCAGGCGAACACGAGTCTCGTTCCTGAGGCCCATCCTGGAGATGGCAGTTCCCGTGGTGGCTGTGGCATCCATCGTGGGAGGAGGGAGATGCTGGAAATGCTGCTTAGGAAGCCCTGCCATCCTCCTGCACTTTTGCTTTTGGGAAGAGGCTGGAGGAAGAAACAAGCAATTTGATGGAAAACTGAGAAATATGCCAGTAATGAGATAGCTGTCAACACTCCCTGTGGATAACCTCACGACAGCAGAATTATTTATAGGCAGAAGTGTCTGAGAACTTATTTTCTTTGACACTGTGGCCGTGGCAGAGTAATGGATAGCTCTACAGGATGGGTTTTCAAAACCACTCAATTAGGAGCAATGAGGTGCAAAATTACATGTGCAAAGAGACGGAAACGTAGATGTTTGAGATGGAAAGGGCCTTCCTGGCCTGCCAGCACCACCCGGTTCCCAACAGGGCAGAAAGAGAGCTCTTTTCTAAGCACCATGATCTAAAATTGTTCTTTTTTATGGATATTTTTGAACATGTGACGATGATGCATGGGGCTCGAAAACTAAAGTGGGTTGGGTTATTGTTTGCTGCTCTGGGTGCCTTCATGTGTATAAATCCCTGTCTACACAGGGAAAACAATTTCCTTCTCTCCAGAGGAAGAAAGTTAGAAAGAACCCGATTTAAAGTGGAGTTCCCGTTTTGGTTCATTCCTTGGGATAAGAGTAAGGGTAGCTTGTTCCAAAAGGGCATATCCATCTGTGGAGGTCATCAGACAGAGAGCTGACCAGAAACTGCTCACTAAGAAGTGTGGTCAGCAAGGTCTCATTATTTTTATTCTTCCTTGCCATTGCTCAAACCCCAAAATAAAAAAGTATCAGTAGCCTGAAAATTAGTAAGGAAACATTTTGCTCAGGGATGGACAGGAAGATTTTATTTTACTGCTAAAAATTTCTTTGCCAGACTGGACAGGTGTTTACTGACCTTTGGGATTTTGAGGGATCCAGGCTTTCGGATCACACTGAGTCCCCAGGAAAAATGTCCCTCCAGTTCTGCTTTTTCTGATTACAGGTGAACTTTGGTCCTGAGAGGAGAGCGCAGCTCACTGCTTATTTCAGCTGTTCCTGAGGCTTGTGCTGGTCTTTATCCAGGATGTCTCCTTCGCTGAATTAATTTCAGGAGAAAGAGGGGAGGAAAACTGGTACCCAGTAACCCCCTTGCAGTAGGGACATTTGTCCTGCTGTCCTGCAGCAGAAGGTGACGTTATTTCATAGGATAAAGGGGCAACCACCTATTAAAGGTCATAAAGATGCTCTGGTTGTTATTAAGACCAAACTGCAGCTGCAATGATTTGAATGGCAAAGGGCTCCAAATGCAATCAGCTGCCTCGTAGGGTCACCACAAGCATCATCTGCAGGCTGCCTTGCTCCCCTCTTTTCCTTCTTCGCCTTCTACTTTCTTGATACATCTTCTTCTGTGATCTATACATGCGATACAAAAGTCTTTATTATTATTATTCCTGTTTGCAGTAGTTGTTACAAAACTGGGGGTTAATCAGCAGGGCAAAATCCAGCCAGCGAGTGCCAGTGGACCCAAGTATAGGCACTTGACCACATTTTGAAGCTTCGGTCAGCTGTGGTCCAACAGGCAGGAATCATAGAATCATAGAATCGTTTAGGTTGGAAAAGAGCTTTTAAGATCATCCAGTCCAACTATTGACCCTACTCTACCAGCTCTGCCACTAAACCATGTCTCTAAGCACCACATCTACACCACTTTTAAACACATCTCGGGATGGTGACTCAACCACCTCCCTGGGCAGCCTGTTCCCATGGTTGATAACTCTTTCCATGAAATTTTTTTTCCTCATGTCCAGCCTAAACCTCCCCTGGCACAACTTGAACCCGTTTCCTCTTATCCTATCACTAGTTACTTGGGAAAAGAGACCAGCGCCCATCTCACTACAACCTCCTTTCAGGTAGTTGTAGAGAGCAAGAAGGTCTGCCCTCAACCTTCTCTTCTCCAAACTAAACAACCCTAATTCCTTCAGCCGCTCCTCATAAGACATGTTCTCCAGACCCCTCACCAGCTTTGTTGCCCTTCTCTAGACACGCTCCAGCACCTCAATGTCCCTCCTAGACTGTGGCGCCCAAAACCGAACACAGGACTCAAGCTGCGGCCTCGCCAGTGCTGGGTACAGGGGCACCATCACTTCCCTACTCCTGCTGGCCACACTATTCTTGATACAGGCCATGATGCCATTGGCCTTCTTGGCTACCTGGGCGCACTGCTGGCTTATGTTCAGCTGGCGGTCCACCAGGACCCCCAGATCCTTTTCTGCCCGGCAGCTTTCCAGCCACTCCTCCCCAAGCCTGTAGGAAGGAGAGGTCTGAGTGCGATCTTCTACTCTTTTGGGGAGCATTTCTGAGCCCTTGGACAGATGGGGTAAGCAGCAGCCCTGCAGTTTGAGCACTGACTGTGTTTCATGCAGCTGGTCTCCTTTTCCTGACCCTATCCAACATCCTTGTGTTGCTGTACGCAAGCCACGTCCATCACAGGGTGGGATTAACTTCATTTTCCTTCACGCATTTAAATGCAAACATCTCCATTTGATTGAGTCGCCCTCAGCTCCCATTTTTAGTCACAGAAGAGAAATGGCTACTGCTAAAGCAATTCTCCAACCCATTTTAGGTGTCTGCCTTAGGATAAGTCAGATGATGTATCGTGCCTTTAAAATAAAATGAGACAACTCCTCGCTGACTTGGGTTGCTTATGCCAATTGTAAAGGATTGAGATACAGCCTTCTCTGAGCCTCATGTGCCGAATCAGCAGAAAGATTTTTCCCCAAGCATTTAAGAATGTAGACAAAGATTAATTTAACACAACTATTAACCCCAGACGTATTGGGCAGTGCTTTGGTTTTCTCTGAAGGTCACCACTCCCATGTGGTGTACCAGGAGAGTGGTTTAATCCTCTGGTCTGCAGATGCTTGTGAGTCCATGAGATCTCCCCAAAGGGCTGGTGGAAAGTAGAAACAACAGGCTTAGCCATTTTGGCTGTTGTACAGGAGTCTGTAGCTCCATGGAGGAATTTGTCCAGTCCGGGTTGAAACCAGTGTCGGAGGACATGTCCTCTTCTGGCCTGTCCTGATATCTGTATTAAAGTCAGTTGATGATGGCAAACCCTGTCCTCCATCATGATTCAGACTCAGTGGTGTTGGTTCTTTCCTGTCATTGCAGCTGTATACCCAGGGCACATTGATTTGTCCATCTGGGACAGGCATGTATGGGGTCGTGGTGTGTCCCCTGTGTGACCTATGCCTGATGCTGAAAGGTGCCGTGGACCATCTGCCATCCCTGAGCCATGGGCCAAGACTCATACAGTGATCGGAGACTCCTGGCCCAGGGAAAATTTGTATCTGGGGCCAGTGGTAATAAAAGGGCAGCCAAGACCTCACTGGAGACAATTCCTAATTTTAATCCTTAATTTTTTCTTTCCCTTAATTTGCTGTTCTTGCCCCATCCCCAGGGCAGACCCCAGGCTGGGGTAGGAGGCTGTGAGTAGGAAGAGCCATGCCCTCAGGGATGTCCCAAGCTCCAACCTCTGGCCTCCTACACAGGAGCCGGGTGGCACCAGCGTGTAGGTCCACATGCAGGTTCCCTGCCTCCTCTCCGCACCGTTGCTCCCATAAAATGAGCCATGTTCAGCCATTATGGATGCGGAGCGTGTTGGCGTGGAGGGAGCACCATTCATCAAGGGGCTCTGGTCTCTACTCATTATGTGCCGGCTACAATGAATCAACGTTAATGAGGCGATTTTTGGTCATTTCCACTTTGTATGCACAATAATTATTTTCCACCCTTGCAAAATAGACCCTAATTAAACTGATGGATTTCAGCAAGGGCTGGCGAGACTAAACCCTGTTCCTCTTTTATAGGGGCAGCGTGGCCTGTGAAATCCGTTGCGACCCAGCTCTGCAAAACACAAGAGAGTTTTCAAATGCCTCCCTTTGCGGGATTTTAATAGGCTGAACAAATGGAAACCTTTGGTGAAATCAAAGATAAAGAAAGAGGCGACATGTGTCTTTCTTGCGGAGAAAAGAAAAAAAAAAACAGCCACCCAACCTAATTCCTTTAAATGCCCTAGGACAATGTGATATCAAATGTGCAGGAGAACAAGATGAAACTCATTAATTCACTCGAGTCAGAAATGCCTGCTCATGAAAATGCAGGCAGGAAACTGCTCTCTTTTCATGGTCTGAATTAAACAAGGGGTGACGTTTCCATGTATTGCCCCTGCTCTGTAAACATCCCTGCTGCAAAGGTCTGAATGCAGCATCTCCAAGCCGTTGCGCCGCACTAGAGTCCTATTTCTTCTCAGCAGTAGCTGTTGAACCAAGTGGAGGTCAAGAGCCCATTACTACCAGCCTTAAAGACAGCAGTGCTCTTTGAGGAGCCTGGAGGAGCCGATGCTTTAAAGCTAAACGCTCTCACTGTCAAACTGTAGCTGCCGTCCTTGGAGCGAGCTGTTACGACAGCTTTGGAACTGGTTGGTGCTTGTTGCGTGAGCAGATTACAACAGATCAGCTGAGCCCCAGCAGTTTCTTGGGTGTAAACTCCTCGCTGAGCAAAAGCACTGTTATTGGTCTGAGCTGAGCTTAGCTCGTGAGCGGAGAGGATGAGCCTAAACTAGACTACCTCTCCTTATCTGCAGGCTGGAAGGCGCACGCAGGCAGCTGATAAGCAGTGTCTCAAGGCAGAGTAACATGACCTTGTGCTCGTGTCTTCAAGCATTAGGAACATGACATCTGTGGCTGGTTTTTTATTTGGGAGTTGAAAGCCAAAGCAAAGGAGGAGTCTAAGGCCTTGTGTAGAGGCTCCTAGCCCACCTGCTCTGAGCCCAGAAACCACTTGGTGGGGAACCTTCATGGAAGACAGATGCAAGCCCAAAGCCAGCAGCAAATTGGAGGTGACTCCTCCACACCACGTAGGAGCTCATCCCTTTATGCCTCAAAGTGTCCTTCTGTTCCTAGGGGAAGTATAATTCATGCAAGCACTGAAAAGGCAGAGGAACTCAAAGCTGAAATGTGCAGGGCTCAGTCAACGGCATCAACAATGACATCATAGAATCATAGAATGGTTTAGGTTGGAAGGAACCTTAAAGATCATCTAGTTACCACCCCCTTGCCACGGGCAGGGACACCTCCCACTAGACCAGGTTGCTCCAAGCCCCTTCCAACCTGGCCTTGAACACCTCCGGGGATGGGACAGCCACAGCTTCTCTGGGTAACCTGTTCCAGTGCCTCACCACCCTCACAGTAAAGAATTTCTTCCTAATATCTAATCTAAATGTCCTTTCTTTCAGTTTAAAACCATTACCCCTCATCCTATTGCTCCAATCCCTGATCAAGAGTCCCTCCCCAGCTTTCCTGGAGCCCCTTTAGGCACTGGAAGGGGCTTGAAGGTCTCCCCGGAGCCTTCTCTTCTCCAGGCTGAACAACCCCAACTCTCTCAGCCTCTCCTCATAGCAGAGGGGCTCCAGCCCTCTGATCATCTTCATGGCCTCCTCTGGACTTGCTCCAGCAGGTCCATATCCTTCTTACATTCACCCCAAGGGCAGTGTTGTGGCAGCTTGAGAAATTAAACACCGGGACAGGGCTGGGATAGAGGGTAAGTGCATCGACTGTGGAATTCTCATACTTGCAAACCAGTGCGGATTGCAGACCATTGCTGCCTCTCCCTCAGCCCATCTTCAGGGACCATGCCCCTTACCATTCCTTCTCTACATCTCAGCATCTCACATGCCAGCTTTCAGCCTGATTTTCATTTTCCCCCTTTTTGTTTGATGTGCAACAACAAAGAAAAGACAAAACAGAGAGAAAGATGACCAAGACCTTAAGAGACATGCCTGCAAAATTGTGCTCAGAGCAGAAGTACACCAGTTTGGATATGGAGCATTGATTTCTCTTTATCACCCTTCTTATTAATTACACAGGATTTGCTTTTAAGAAAAAATAAATCAAAATGAGCCTAGAGGAACTGTGAGAGATAAGGGGAAGGATGTTTGCTCAAGTTATTTCTCATCATGAAATGCTTTTAGCTCCAGATCTTAGGTAGGGAGCCAGTTCCTCATCTTCCTTTTCGGTAATTAAAAGAAAAAAAGAAAACCTGGCAGTTTACCAGGCACTCTTTATACATAGAATTAATATCTTTTTATCTTCATGAGATAATACATTGAGCTGGAGGAGTCAAATCAGAACACGAATGTCTTTGTTGTAATTCCAAGTCCAAGGAACATTTTTGCTGTAATAAAACCTAACAATTAAGTGGCCTTGATTTTCCATCACGATATTGTGACTTGGTGCCTGAGTAGCATCGTATGGCTGGATCTTCAGATGGGTAAGCCGGTTGGTTTACCACTAAGGTGAAAGCTAAAGCTATTGATTTAACTGGGACTGTATTGCTCTGATTAAATGAAGAATCTCGCCCATTGTTTTCGGTAAATTACCTTGATGTCATGCAGCAGAGTATCAGTGTTAGAATCAAGTTGCCCAGTGCTGGGGACATAGGACACAGTGAAACAATTAGTGCAATAAACAATGCAAAGGTGCTGGGAGGAAAAAGTAACCCAAGGAAAAAGAAGCAGATTCCTCAGGTGCGGAGATTCAGGGAGACAAACAGAAAGTCACTGTGTTTATTAGAAAAGGTGGTGTTGAACAGAGAGTCTTTGCACTGAAAATGTAGAGACCCTGGACCTCCTGGTTGAAACCAATTCCTCGTGAAAAGCCTGAATGAGACAAAGCAACCCCCTGCCTCCCTCCCAAATTCTTTCCTCTGATTGTTTGTTTACCTGTTTTCATATCAAAGACTCAACGTGGGTGTCTTCCACCTTGGTTATCACCATCCCCAAGGAATGAGCTTCAGATCAACTTTCTTGGAAGCTGACTTCTCAGGAAACCTTCTTCAGTAACAGGTTTTACATGTCTTCTTAAAATCCCTTTCAGAAGCATCAAAGTACCCACTAATTGCTGTGCCCTGCCTCACAAATACCTGGGTCTGAATGGATGGATGGGACCTGTTTAGATTGGATGATTTAACAGTATTTCATTATTTCACTCTTACGTAGACAATCAGGAGTCAGAAAAAATGTTGTTGTAGTCAAGTGACCTTGACTGAGCTAAGCCCTCTGTGTTTCTCCACACCTCAGGGTCTTCATATTTTTCCAAGGTCTTCATCTCATTCATGTCATTGCTGAGAGATTCCTGAAGCTCTTATCTTCCTGTGTCAGCTTAAATGAGCTCAAGGAATTGCTCACTCACATCCTAGATGGAGGAGACCCCACAGTTTCATAGAATCATAGAATCACCTAGGTTGGAAGGGATCTTTAAAATCATCAAGGGACCTTTAAGATCTTCAAGTCCAACCGTCAACCTTCCAAAACCACCACTAACCCATGTCCCTCAGCACCACGTCTCCTCGGCTTTTAAATACCTCCAGGGATGGTGATTCCGCTGCTTCCCTGGGCAGCCTGTTCCAATGCTTGATAACCCTTTCTGTGAAGAAATTTTTCCTAATATCCAATCTAAACGCCCCCCCGGCTCAACTTGAGGCCAGTTTGATGGTTGTGTCTTGAAATCAGTTGTCGCTTCACCACATGCAACCATGCTTTCCAAGACCAGATCGCTCTGAGTGTCTACTTGAAACAAAAGGAGAAGCCCCCAAAATGATCTCCATGGATTCTGGATTCCAAGACTAGATCCGCTGTAATGACCCCACATGCAGTTACATCGAGCTGTCTGTTTCCGTCAGCAATGAGAACAGAGATGGGCACAGAGAGGGAACTACCAGATTTAATCAAGTTTCAGCTGGAGTTGCTCAGTCTCAAGGCTGTAAAAACCCAGGCCGTGGGTGTCACACAAACCATCGGAGTGTCCACCTGGCAGGATGGCTTGGAGATAGAGCTCCTGCATGTACACGGCATGTGAGCCAGGAGAGCAGCTCATGGTCAGTCCGTTTGGATGCTGAGCTCCTTCCCAAATGGGACCTTCAGTTACAAGCAGAGAGGAAATAGAGCCAGTGAAGCGTTTGCTGTGCAACAGACACTTGTTAAATTAATTGCAGGGAGATGAGCGCTAATTAACAGATCATGCTAACAAGAACGTTGGATTTTGGCAATGCGGTTATTTTTTTGATCGGAGAGAATTGTGGATGCTGGTTTGAGAATGAGACAACACGATCCTGAGAGGTTTATGGGGCTCTGCATTGCGACTCCAAGAAAATTATTTTAAAAGGTTTTATATTAAAAAAGCTTTTATATTAAAAAGGCAATTACATTCTAAGAAGAGAATAACAAGCTGAGACCTCGTGTTGTCAGGTGCTCTCTGAGGTTTTCAATTCTGGTCTTGCTGCCACGTAGAGTAATGCTTTTTTTGTGTTCCCTGTTATTTACCCAGGATTTACAACGGTGTTAAGTCCGTCACACTGATTCAACCTCAGATGCGCTACAGAGCTATTAAATTCCCAGAGGGCACCCAGGCCTGTGTTTGCCACCAGGTGCACAGCAGTTTCGTGGCCCTTTGTTGTTCCTAAGGGGTCTATGTGCCTTCTGAACGGTTATTTAGATGCGACTAATAAGCAACACTGGTTAATGAGATTCGTCTCTTGTTACTGCAAGCCTCATTCCTTCAGGGATCTTATGAAGGACAATTTGATCAAAACTCTGTTCCCATTTGTCAGGATTAATCAATTAATTAGTGCCTGGGGCCTGGAGCGTCCATTCAATTATCTCTTGCTACGTTGCCAGACTGATCTGTGGCTTGGCTCACACCTCTGCTGAATTTCTGAGCAGGTTTCAAGGGATAGTGTGGGGCAGGAACCATTCCCAATAAGCAGCTGAGGTCAGGGATGTTCATCCCCCCCATCTGCTGACCATCAGGGAGCACAGGCAGAGATGCAGGGGCTGTATCACAGCGTCGGAGATGTTTATATCTCTGCCACACTGGACAGCTTCCCTTAGACCAGCCTTTTGCTATTTCCCCTGGTGCACCAAGCTGTCTGGGGCCACCAGGACATGGTTAGCACAGTGCTGAGCCCTGACACAACTCTGTGCAGGGACAGGTACAGGAACACAGCCACACTTGTTGCAGCCCCGGAGCATGGGTGGAGAGGAGACATCTGCCTCAAAATCTTTTCCAGAGGCTGGTAGGGAGACAGAGACATCTCCACAGTGATTATTAACAAAGTCTAGGTCATAGCTTTATATTTTATTCCACATCTAAGGAGATTTATTATTTAAAAATAACTACCTCCCTTCTGAAGGGCTGCACCGGTGGAGTAGAATGGCAGTGGGAGGTGGTCTCATGTTTCTAGAAGAGTGTTGATGATGCTTTTGCGTAGAGGAGACCCACTTTTCCAGCTCTTTCTGCCTCCCCTGCTTCTGCCAACCTGCTGTCTCACCAACTAACACACATGGCAGCGGGCAGCATCCTCGGCCCACTGGGACAAGAGACAGCCAGACCCATCCATGTGCACGGCTGGGGTTTCCAGGTCCTCCTTGTCTCCTGCACCTTCAAAGCTCTGACTGTTGTGTCCATCTTTTGATGGGTGTCGAATCCCATATAGGGATTTGGCCCTGATGCAACGATCGTTGTCAGATAAAATTAACGGAGGTCATCTCATTCACATGGAGGCTGGTCAGCTGCAGAGAGTTGCGTGACAAGCTTTAATTAGATCCACAATGATTGCCCTCCCTGGGAGAGTTGTTTGGTGACTTGCTCAACACATGCGACAGAAGTGGCTGGTTGCCACCGCGTGCCGGAGGGCAGCTCCCAAGTGCTCCCTTCCAACAAGAGCAGGGAGAAATTTGTGTGAAACAAATTGGGATGGGGGTTTGGGCTTGCTTTCCTTCAAACACATGCTTTTGTGCGGTTCCCTCCCACAACTGTGTGTTTGCTCTCACTTTTTCCTCCCACATATGCACTATCACACCTTTTTCACACCCTATTTCTGCCGGTCTCTTTCTCTTACAGCTCTTCAGTCTTTCTCCATTCTGTAGCTCACAGGTCCCCCCAGTTCACCTCCATCGCATGCTTGAGCTCTTTTTGTCTCTCTCAGGATGAAGCCTGATGGCAGAAACGCTTGCAGACAAGTGGGTTTATGGGGAAAATTCCCCTTGTGCAAAGCTCTGCTGCAGGAGAGTGGTGGGGAGGCAGGCTGGTGTGACCACCTGGGGACAGCAGTAGGTAGGTGAGAAGACAGGTGGAGAGAGAGGCATAGGACCTTCAGGGGAGACCGAGAAAAGCCTTCTGCTATCAGCTGCAATTGTGTTAACAGTCAATTAAGTTACTTTGGACTATGGCCCAGGTTCAGCAAGGCCATTCTTTAGAGTAGGTCCAACCCAAAGCAGGAAGGAAAACATACAATATGAATGAGGCTTACAGTTCTGTCTGCTCCAGGCTCCTACACTTTAGCTAATCACACTTTTTCTGCCCCCTCTTTCTTCCCCAGACCTGGCAGAGATCATATTTTGGACAAAGCTTTAGGCACGGTCTTACTAGGTCTTCACTGATCAGTTCAGTATTTTAACATCTGGCAGCAGGATTCTTCCCTGAGCAAGACCTCTGAGCTTTGGTTGGTGTGAATGAAAGGGAAGGAGAAAGCTGGCACGCTCATGTTCCCACCAGGCCAAGTTGTCTCCCCCGCCCACGCTGTAGAACAGCAGCTCCATATCCCGTCAAACCCCCAATCTCCTTCACAAGCTTCAGATGGCTTAGTTTTGTTTAACCTTCCCTTTCCGGTTCTTAACAAACTTCCTTGGGGCTTTATTTAGAGCCAGCAGTGATTCCCACTGGGATGTCGCCAGGCAAGGAATTAATTTGTTTGGATGGAGATATGAGGGGTCAGCGTGGCTGTCGCGAATTTAGACAAAGCTCTGGACGGTCATAAGATCTGGCTGTAGCGGACTGGACTGGATTTTTCTTTAGAAAGTCTCTGTGGCACAAGTGGGGCAACCTGGGGGAAAATAAATGGCAGAAGAGCAAAGATCTACCTGTTTGCATACACCTTTACCAGACTTTCTTCTACCTCAAGTGTATCTGGCATTCAAACTCGTACATGACCCTGCCCTATATTCTTGTAGCAGATACGGCTTCCATCAGAGCCTCAGCTTTTCACTGGGCCACCTCACTGCTGCCCAACTATTACAACTCATTTGCCTGGACGATATTTTAATGAACAGAGGTGACAGATGATGCTGAAGTCTGTCTCCTTTGCCAGGTGATTTGCGGAAGAGCGAAACTTCAGTGTGACAAGCTGTCAAACGGCTCTTCTGGAGGAGAATTTCAGGCCTGACCATTAAAACGTGTGGCTGACAGCGTCTGTCCAAAGCATCAGTCTCTGAAAGAGGCAATCGTACAGCGAGACTCTGCACAGCTTCGCTTCAGTTCCTAAATTGTTCTTTCTCTGGCCTCACACCTTTGGTGGCTATTGGCAAAATGAGAAATGAAGGAGAAGAGAGATCGGCTTGTTTGATAGCTTTATTTCCATTCCCATCTTTGCCTGCAACTTTGTTCCACCGGGGAAAACCAGGTAGAACTGCAAAAGGTCTGGAAATTAAGTGGAATCAGGAGGAAAATGGGAGTAATTTCTTCTTGCACTTGCTCCAAAATTTTGCATGCTGGGGACAGAGATAGAAGAAATTGTTTCTCTGAACAGCCCCACAGTGGGACTTGTTTCAGCTCTCTGGATCATCATGGAGCTGGTCACCATGAGCTTCCTTAATAGTCAATGGAGGGAAATAGGCGCTTCTATAGTGTGATTCATCTGCCCTGCTTCAGATCTTCACCCCTGGGTGACCTGATTCATACACAGCACTGCCCATTCCTCTCCGTTGAGACTGGGCTGCTAGCTTGAACGGAAATGTCTACATGGGATAAAACAAATCCCCACCTCCTGCCCCTGGGTCTTGTCCTGGCTCCTGTGCTGTCTCTATTTTTGACCCAACGTGCTCAGCTCTCTCATGGTATAGAAACGCTCAATAGTCATAGCAGGGTGTCTTCTCAAAGAAGTCAGAGTTTCATAGTAAGTGGCTCTAAACCAGAAGGACCCCCTGCTCGGTGTAACACAGTTCTGGGATTACATCATCGGGCTCAAAGATGAACCTTGAGGACTTCTCTGCTCTGCTCCATTGTGAAAATGCAGGTTTCCTCCCTTTTTTGAGGTGGTTGGAAGGCTGCTTTCTAGGAGCAGTTTGGTTTGGGGGTCATAATTTCTGTTGCTCTGGGTTGTGCAGGTCTCACTGAGGCCCATTGGCTTCTGGATAAAAATCTGGATGCAAAGACAACTCAGAACGCAGCCTCCAGTCCATTGCATTTGCCTCCACAAGAAGGAAGGAGTAATCAAACCCAAGGGCCCTAACCTATCCAAAAAATAAAAGAACCAACACTTTGGAGGTAGGAAAGGAGTGAGACAACACAGCAAATGCCCTGCCCTGTCAGCTATTGACTGCGTCAGTCGTCGGTAACATCACCCCTTGCTTAGCTAGCACTAGGCGATCCTTCATCATTTCTCTCCTCTCGCCCAAGGAGAATAATGCGATCTCCAAGGTCAACGTAATTACCTGCTCCTTCTCATTAAAGGAATTGCCAAAGTATCCATATAAAATCATTAGCCTCCCCACCCCTTTCATTGCAAATGATTTATGAGGAGGTTATTTATTCCCTCCTCTTTTCTCCCGAACACCTTTCTAATTAGGAGCGGCACATTGAGATCCCCCATTCTCCAGGGTGGGATCCTATTTATTGCAAAAAAGGGGGAGTGCAGCAAGCTGGAAAATAAAGCAGGCAGCTATTTGTTTTAAAGGAATAAAATCCATCTTATGGCTGATACTAGAGAAACAACTCCAGCCCCGAGTCCTCTGCTTACAGACCATGGGACAGAGCAAAACTCAGCTGTATAGGGAAGGTTCAACTGGTTCAACTCTTGGCCATGCCGTTGAGAGGACGATGGAGTGGGTTCCTTAATCTCTTGTTTTCCCACCCATTAAAAAGTCAATAATTTTGGCCCATTTAAGCTGCTTGGAGCTGTGTGGCTGTCTTTCCGCTTGTAAGGCTGCACGTCTTCCCAGCAACACAAAACAGCGAATCGCCCTCGGACGCTGGCTCTTTCCAGCCAGCAGAACGGTCATGCTTGGCCAGGCTGTGGAAAACACTCCGTAGCTCCCCGTTAAATGGGAGAGTTTGAAAATTTCAGCCCTGCGTGATGATGCTGGGGGCTGCCAGAAGGCACAATAGTCTTTTGTTTGCAAGTGTTTGGACACTACAGTGCTAATGTTGTGACAGTGCAATTAGCTGTAATTTTTTTGACCAATTTTAATGCTCTTTCCTAAGACCACAGCTATGCGCCATCTGAGATCAGCTGCCAGCACTCAGCAGACCCTGTAGCCGACAATGTTATTCATTTAAACCTAATGTAGCGTGCATCTTGTTACTGCAAGCCTTCTGCTAACCGACTGTAGGAACCAACTCGTCCCTTTTCTGGGTGATCCCAGGAAAATCTTTGTAGGGAGAGGGACGAAGAAGCAGCTTCTGGATCCTGTGGATTTTGCCTGGCGTTGTGATGGTGGTGTGAGGATCTCAAAAGCTGCACATGCAGCTAAGCAGCGCAATTTGTACAGCAGTTTCCTTGCCCAGCTGTTAACAAATTTGTCCAGGTGATGGAAGAATGAGCGGGGAGCTCCATGATTTTGGGAACGGTGCTTGCACACCGCTGCCATCCCACAAGTCATTGCAAACACATGCAGAATAAACATAACTGTGATAAAGAAGAAGCGCATAAAGGGACCGGACAGAAGTGCTCAAGTTCTGGTCTCACGTCAGTTTTGAGCTCCTGTTCCATGGGTATGAAAGGAGCAATCCTTAAAAGCTCCCTGACTGTGGCTGAGCAGAAGTTCTTGGCTTAAGTATAGCTATTAGCATGAAATCTTTTAAAGTTAAAAGAGTTAATTAAAATTAAAAGAGTTGCGTCTCTCTGCTTGGTCTCAGCAGCCTCGCTTAGAAACCCAAGACCTGCCGTTTCCTCCGAGTGTCTTTTTTCTGCCTGCAAATGAGGCCTGCCTTAATTTACTCACCTCCAACATCTTTCCATTACTCACTCGTATAATTACAGGATTGGTCATGCAGGGTGTCCATTGGTAATTAACAGGCAGGAATATATTCCTGCTGTTGCCTCGTGTTTTGGGATGGTACATGATGATCCTAGCTCTGTGCTTTCTACCTCAGTTTCCCCATCAGGAGAAGCAACATAATGGCACTGGCTTTGGAGAACATGGGGAGTGAAGCTCCTGGGGATAACTGCTTTTGTGGACTCCTTAGGCATGCTGGACTTCACAGCCTCCTTGAGCACTCTTCACTTAAGGTCTTGTCCTGCACCAGAAACAAAGTGCCTGTGGCCAAAAGAAGGGGGAAATCAGCTTTCCTGGTAGTGTTTGTCTGCAAACTCAGAGGGACCCTCTGACAGGACGTGAAGTTTGTGATTGTCTCCTGAGCCTCCATCACAGCCCTGCTCCATGTCTGGGGCTTTCTCCCAGCCCTCCCGGCCCCTTTGCCCTTTCCCCACCTGCTGCCTGGAAAAGTTTGGATGTCTCAGGGCTGGTTCTCCCGTCTCTCAAGCATGGAAATACCTCACTACTTCATCCCAATTTGCTGTGAAGTGTCAATAACTGGTGGCTTTTCGACATGAGGAGGAAATTTATCTCTCCCTGGGAAGAGAGGGCTCTGCCTTGTAATACAGAAGACATGAAGCCCCATGATGGGGTGATCTTCCCTCCATCACCACCTGGTCTTTTGGGATGGGGGATGTCTCCCTTGGTAGCTTTGTGCAGTGCGCAGCATGACAAAGTTCTCCCGGAGGATCAGCCATGGTCCTCCAGCCATGGACCCATCTGAGGGCTGAAGGACCATCCCTGAGCCCATGTCCTTGCTGGGGCACGTGCCCCAGCCTGGCTTGGCACCACAGGCAGGGACCAAACAGCCAGATCTCTGACCTCCATTCCCAGTTTGCACCTGGCAGGCCCGAGTGGTTTGGGTCTGAGCTCCCTGGTGCCACGGGGAATGTTTTGATGCACAGACATGCTTATTTGACACTGCCTCAGCTCTGTGCTAATTAAATCCAAAGGGTAATCATTATTTCATTGAGTTTCCTCCAGCGCTGTAATTCCATCTCTGCTGTGGCAGAAAGCCCTGGACAGAGAGGGAGTTACAAAGGCAGTGCTTTAGGATAGGTTTTTTCCTTCTTTCCTTTCCTTTTTCCTTTCCTTTCCTTTTTCCTTTCCTTTCCTTTTTCCTTTCCTTTCCTCTTTCCTTTCCTTTCCTCTTTCCTTTCCTTTTTCCTTTCCTTTCCTTTTTCCTTTCCTTTCCTCTTTCCTTTCCTTTCCTTTTTCCTTTCCTTTTTCCTTTCCTTTTTCCTTTCCTTTTTCCTTTCCTTTTTCCTTTCCTTTTTCCTTTCCTTTTTCCTTTCCTTTTCCC
>VFFE01006730.1:49324-71997 GCA_008921705.1 Burhinus oedicnemus | reverse complement strand
ACACACACTTAACAGCTCTGAGTTTAGCTTCAGGAAGGGGGAAGCTGAAGCAATTCCAGAGGGAGCTTTTGCCTGCCTTAGTTGGTTGCCCATGGACTGCAGGCTGTGATTGGAGGATGTTCTCCATACATCTCCATAAAGGACATACCACTGCTTTTCTGGAGCTGCTGAAACCCAACCAACAGTGTTTGTAGAGCCACCACAGAAAAGCGCTATTTTTCCCCTGAACCAATGAAACTCAAACCCATTGTGAACCCGGTAGTGCTCTTTCCCAGAACAGCACCACTTTCCCTGGCATCACCAATTGTCCACATGCCTCCTGTGGAGCAGAGTCTGGCCTGCTTGTGTGTGGACGTAGAAATAGCTGATGAGCAAAAGTAGAGACAAGAATATTCTTACAGGGAATATTTTTGGGTGAAAAGGTGTCTCGCTGCTGAATTCAAGCCCTGCTGTGAAATAGCCTCCAAAGGGAGAAACCCACTGGACTTGTCAAATGCTTGACACACCGTTAGGGTGATCTTACAGCAAGCAGATAGGGACTAGATGGAGCCAATGTGGGTTCCTAAAGGGACCAAGGAAAAAATATAGCTTTGTGATGAGGCTTTGGGAAAACCGACAGAACCGCAGTCCTAATCTTCCCATGTTTCTGTGACAATATCCTCTTTGGAGGTCTTCTCTGGTTGCAAGATCTCTGGGGCAGGCTCTTTCCCAATTTCACCATGGACGAGCATTGGTCTTGGGAGGTTATGGGTACTGCCACAGGACATTTAAGAAACAGTAGTAAAAATAGCATTGTGGCACAATTGCCACCATGGATTACCCAGACATTTCCCATGGGATATCTTCTGTGAGCTCCTCCTTTCCTGTTTGTTCAAGGGGATTTTCACCTCTGCAGTCTCTAGGATGCAGGTCCCAGATGGCACCATGACAAACAGACAGCTGTTGAGTAGGGTTTTTTTTTTTTGAAGACAAGCAATCACTTTACAAAAAATGTAAATGATAAAAATTCTATGAACTAATACTTCTGGGGAAAATGGAGAATTTTTATGCTGGTGATTAGGATTAGTAGCAAAATAGGGAAAATTCTTGCCCCTTGTCTTCCTGCAAAAGAGAGTGCAGGTAAGGAGCAAACAGGAATCTGTTTTTCTCGGCGTATCTCACAGGAAAAGCTACTCCCTCTTCAGGGGTTTCTTACCTTAGACAAAACCAGCAGCTTAGCAGGTCTGGGAATTACTTCCAGAGACACCCAGTTCTTCCAGGAAATAAATCTATCCATTATTTCAGGTTGTGTAATCACCGAAGTGATAAAATAAATGACGGCAGTGAGTACAAGTAAAGCAAGAAAAAAAAAAAAAGACTGTAGGATATTGTTCTTCAGAAATATCCTGAAGGTTATGAAGCAGCACAGATTGATTTCTGCTTTAATATGAGATCTCAGCTGTTTGATCAACGCAATGAGGTTTTATGAGTGCTAGCTGACCTGTGGTAACTATATGCGCTTAGTTCATTGCAACCATGAGGTAGGACATACTAGAATAAACGCTTGACTGAGGTTTATACTGACGTGCTCTCCCTCACAATAGCTGAAGCTAAAAGCTTAGATCTGGTCGGTGACCAGGGCTCTGGGGATTTTCCAGGCTGTGAAAATTATTGTACGGAGTTCTACAAGAAGGTAAGGACAATCGTAGGCAGAAGGAGACTTAACAGCCTGGTGTGGTTGAATTAGGGACAGTAGCAAAGCCATGAGGACATGGAAGACTTGCCCTCCAAATTCAAGGGCAGGTGAAGTCAAAATGAGGTGCAAAACAGCACTGGCTGGAAAGAACTTCAGGCTTTATAGCTTTCGTCAGAGCCATAGAGGTGTGTGCCCCATGAAGGACCCCAAATTGAGTTTTGGGGTCATGCCAGACCTCTGCTCCATTCCTAACCTTCTTCCTTCCCATCATACCTGGTCCTATCCCAGGTGGTGAGAAGAAGGTGTTGAGATAGTTCATCTCAAAGTCTTACTGAAAAAAGCGGGTATTGAACATACTCCAGCCCATTGGAGATGCTTGATAGAGCATCTACCATGGGAGCAAAGAGGGTAGCTGCTGTGAACTGAGAAAGCATCATTAACAATATGAAGATTTTAGGACCATAGGTCCAAGGATGACCCCAGTTATCAATGGAGACCTACCAAAACAGGTGTCAGCTCTGGTGATGCAGAGCTTGTCTTTCAGGACATGTTCTAATCTAACAGTATGACACCTCACAGTCCTACCTGCATTTATCTTCACAGCAGCCCAACCAGGGCCAAGTTGTAGGTTATAAGCAGGCAAGGTGCTCAGGGGTACTTGGGAGCCTTCAGTCCACCTGTTTTGAACCTAAAAGGGATGAGGACATCGCTCATAGAGTCCAGATACTATTGTGAAGAGGGACTCAGAGTGCTCGTGCAGCACACCATGCTCTTCTCGCTGTGCGTTTCTGCCAGCAGCTGCTTGGCCACTTGATGGGTTGGTTCAGCTCGCCAATCTGTCTGAAAACTGGTCTTTTTTGATACAGTGAAGGGCTGCACAAACGCTGGCTTTGATGTAATGGAAAGGAGGGTAAGAGCAACCTCTCCCCCTTGCCCTGCAGTCACAGGGTGACTTAAACCACCTGTGGAAACACACCTTGGAAAAGTTGTCATTCATGTGCCCAAGCCCACCCAGAAAGTCCAGCGTGGTAGAGGGGCTTGAACCTAGTTTCTGGGTGAGCAACCCATAACCCATGGCCCTTCCTTGGTCCTCTCTGGGCTGAGAATGCACCGTGGGCTGCCGGGACAGTGATGTTATGTGCATCTGCCAGTCCCTTGGTCATGTTGGGACCATTGCTTTAGCTGCGATTCCCTTGGAAGTCAAGGGGCAGCTTGATCCCACCAAAATGCATCACCACACGCTGCTTAGCAGCATGCCACCGCCAACATCATCGCTGGTAAAAAAACCACCGGCTCCGATGCACTGGGCTTCCGTCAAAAGGGGCTCCGGGAGGAAGAAGCCACGTGTTTCCTTTAACCTACAATAAAGCGAAGCAGTTCAAAGAGAAGGAAAAGGAGGTTAACGATCTCTTTGAAATGTAGGTTCAAATTCCCAGCACGGCCCCAGTCAATTACCAGCAAGTGCCACCGCCCGCCTGGGACACGCATCCACCACTAAGGAGGAAGAGGAGGGGAGCGCACATGGCGCAGAGGTCCAGGTGGGCAGCAGCAGGGGGGTTAAAAGGACATCGCCACGGTGGTGGGAAAGTTTCCAGGGGCAAAACTTTGGGGTTTTTTTTTCAGGCTGATTCATCCCCCTGGGGTGTACCTGGAGGGGCTGGAGCTGGGCAGGGTGACAGCACATCCCAACCCAAACCCCCTTGCAGCTGGCAGGGGTTTTTTGAAGGATGCACAGCGCCTGAGCACAGCGGGCTGCTGCTTTCTCCAGGGTGGCTCCTCCGTGGCAGAATGAACCGCTTTTATTTTAACGCCATTAATGAAAGGCAGTGCAGGGGTGGGGATGGGGCAGGAGGAGGCGGGGAGGGTGCGGATTTGTTCTGGCACCGAGGGACGCGCACACACAGGCATACAAATGCTGGGAGACAAAGACTGTGATTAAGGGCTGGTGCTCCGACTCCCTGCTTATTACAGCTGAGGATTTATCTGATGGCCTAGTTTCAGCTCCAATTTTCCACCTTTTCCTCAGGTTCCCAGGTCCGCTTGTCCACTCAAAAAGGGAAGGGGGTGTCTCAAGGGCAATGGGGCAGGAATAACGCTACGGTGCTGCCTCTTGAAACGTGCACGGGGTTTTGCTGCCCCAAAGCTTTCCCAGGAGGCAGATCCCGGGACAGCCAGAAGGATTATGCCCGGCCATGCGGCGTTATTTTCTGGCACGCCAAGAGTGCATCCGCACTTCCCAGCCTGACCAAGTCAGGGTGTGTGGAACAAACGTGCTGGAAATAAAAACCTCCGGCAAAATGGAAAACGTACAGCGGAGCGGCTATTTTTAAAAGGGACAGCACCTACTGCTGCTACGAAGTCAGTCACACAATCAGTCAGCGAGGGAATTCTGTAGGCTGACAGCCGACAGCCGGGAGAAACAGCTCCAGCAGACTGGCGAGAAGGAAATGGGAGCTTTTGGGTACCAAGAGGTGCACGTTTTGAAAGAAAGACGAGGCGGTTGTTCTATGCTGCCCTGGGCATGAGGCGGATGGGGGGAAGCAATCCTTGGTGTCTTTCCCAATATGCTGGGAAAGGGGGGGGGTGAGATGCTGATAACCCTGCAGGGGCCAGAGTGCTGCGAACAAACGCCAGCTCAGCCACGTCTTCCCCCTCCCTAACCCAGCCTATCCTCGGTGCCCAGCTTCTGCTGAGGTTTTCCTGCTTCTAAAAATATTCAGCCTCTAATTAAAAAGCCCATCTTGCTTGCCAGGGCAAACGTATCCGGCCGCAGAGCTGAGCTGGTCCTAGAGACAGCCAGAGCTTGCAGCTAACCAGCCTGGCCGGCTTTCCCGGCACGGGTGGCTGGGGTGATGTCTGACACCGGGGTTTAGTCCGTCACGCCGTGTTATCAGCCTGACAGCAGCTTTCGGAAGCTGGCATGAGGGCCTCCTCAAATTTTCCAAGCCTGAAGCCATCGTGTGCCTTTTCCTCCTCCGTGGGGACGTTAGTGCTGTGTTTCAGGCGTCTGGGTCCCATGGTGGAGAGGGACGCGTGCGTGGGCGATGCGGGGGGCTTGTGCTGCCAACGGAAGCTTGCATGCTTCTTCCCACGCAGAGGGCTTCGGAAAGGCTATTTAAATAATAAAAATCACTCACAGAATGAGAGGGAGGTAGAGCAAGGGGGCAAAGGAGTGCTGGGAGGGACAAGGTCCAGCACGGTGCTGGAGCATCGTGTAAGCGGGGCATTCACGTGGAAGTGGGAGAAGCCAACTTCAGACCTGTTGCTCCTTGGCCAGTGTCCATCCCCTGGCAGGCTGGGACAGCAGGACACTCTTCTCTGCTCCGACTGAGCCTGTTGTCCCAGGGCAGGAGGGATCCCATCCCGAAGGAGCCCCAGAAGGAGCATGGTAGTGTAGCCTAATGTTCACAGTATGCAATGGTGGACGCCAGAGAAGCAGTCATCTCTGAGGGTTGGTGGTGGCTTTTCCTCTGCAGTCCATAACAGTGCTGGGAGCAGGATCTGGCCTCTCCTGGAGATGGCTACCCCAGGTTATGGTCTGAGTCCTGGAGGACAGGGCAGTTTGGAGAGGCAGATGGAGAACCAACAGCCTCTTCCAGGCAGCTCTGCTGGCCTGGATGGAAGAGGCAGTTGTTCCTTCAGGCTTGGGAGGACCAGGAACAGTGCAGCATCCCTGGGGGCGGTTTCCTCACTGAGGCTCTGCTTGCATCACTTTTATACACAGCACCGAGAAGCGCTTAAAATTAAATTTGCTATTTAAGAGCAGGCAAAGCCCTCCTGAGATGTTTCTATTTATTCTTTCCTTGCAATGGCTCTGTGCGCTCTTAGCCCTCTACGCAGCAGCCCCCGCTCCTCGGAGAGCGGTGCTGAGGCTGGACCACGTGTACCTCACTGCCGAAAGGTCTGGGGTCTGGCAGCGTGCAGCTTTCCGTGCCGTGGCATCGCTCATGCGTCCGTTCGCTTCCTCCCACCCCCAATGGTTTCGTGAAACAGCTTGTGGGCTCTCCCCGCATCACCCGCTTTGCAAATCCAGCCTTTCAGCCCTAGCAGACTGTGTCCCAGAATGGCCAAATCCATGAAGAGATCCCCACCGCCTCTGACAAGCGTTGGAGCAGATCCTGGAGCTGGAAATTTGCTCCAGATACTCCCGTCCTGCCTCACTGCCACGTGTCCATCATTTCCTTTGAGTCAGCCAGTGAAGTTCCCAAGCCTTTTTGCCAGTGAGGAGACCAGCAGGCCAAGCACAACGGGACAAATCCTGCCCCCAGTTTGGAGATGCAACACCCATGAGGCTGGTGGGGCTGAGCAGAGCAAGGAGAGAAGCCGCGTTGCACTTCAGACCCAGCGACAGCTGCCGCCTTCCCAGCACTGAGGCAATAAATCCGGGGGAATCTGGGTTTATTCTCCTCCAAATCACTTTATTATATTGTGAGTAATCACAAAGCCTTACAATGCTGCAGATTCTTTAAAAAAACCAAACTAACACAGCGACGGTATTTGCCAGCTTTTGCTAAGACTTCTTTAGCTAGCGGCTAGCGTGAGATTACACAAGGAAATCTTGCAGTCTTCAACTGGATTGTCACATTGGGTTTTAAACTTACCACAGTGGCACAAAGACAGTAACTTTGACAGTACGCGATCCCTGTAACATTTTATCTACGTACAGACTTATAAAATTAATTTTTTTTTTGTTTTTTTTTAAAAAAACCCTACATTTTCTGCCAGCAGAAAAGAATTCTCTTCAAAAGGCAAGATCCACTAAAAAACACCCCTTTCCTCCCAAACTGCCCCCATCTCGCAGTGCAGTTGGTTGCTGTTCCCCTCCGGATCCCTGCCTGCCGGCAGTCCCATTGCCTTTTTAAGAAAATCAACATGTTTCTTATGACTGTGAAGGCTGGTGGAGCACTGCAAAGGCTCAGGAGAGGGGCAGAAGCCCCAATATTGAAAGAAAAGGTTAAAAACCCACCCTAAGTTTCCCAAACAAATCATTGAAAAGGAGATGGATGAAAATGTGGGAGAGGGATTTCGGTATCCAAAGTGAGCTGTTGACTCTGGCTTTTATGGGCCCAGTGGGTTTCAACCTTCCCTGGAGACAGCTGCCTTGGGCAATTTGCAAAGACCTTTGGGGATGTGAGGCTGAAGCCTGAGCTCCTCCCAACACTCCCAAGAAGGGCTGTGGGATGGGTTTCTATCTGCATCACCTTTGCATGGACCTCCCTAAATCCGTTTCAGACATTGAAGGTTGCCCTGATGCAAAGCTGGGTTTAGAGACGGAGCTGCAGATCAGCCCGAGCAGGACCACCATCCACAACATCCCTTCCCATCCTCAGGACGCAGTGGGCCAGATGTGGAGCAGACCTCGGCAGATGCCTCCACTGCAGGAGCTTCTATAGGCAAGTTGAAGGCTTCACACACGGCATTGAGTCATGCTGTGCTGCCTGGAGACGAAGAGGGAGAAGAGAGGCTCCCCTTTGCTTTGCCAGCATTTCAGCAATGGAGGAAAAAATGAGTAAATCTCTGAGGACCAGGGGTTTTTTATCAGATTTCGGTTTGCAGCCAAGGAGCTGTGTGAGAGAAAGAAAAGCTACAACTCTGGAAAATAAAACCCAAGATCTTTCCCCTGATAGGCAAAGCGCTCCAGGGTCACAGGCGTCAGTGTTAATTCTTCCCCCGGCACGTTCTGGAGAGCGTTTTGGCACTGGAAATTGCCTCACACGCGCCCAGCTGAGTCGCAGATGTTGTGTTGAGATGGGGAAAGTCAGCATGGAAACGGAGTACTCTCACGTCCTCTGGGTCTGCATCTTGGTTTGATAAGGTCGTCAAGATGAGAATCCCTGTCAAAGTTTTCTTCCAAGCTTCCCCAGAAAGTGAGGAATTTTTTTTTTTTTTTGGTTTAAGCTAGGCTACGTGATCTCTTCGCTTTGCAACTTGGTCGGTTTGCTTCATCAGAGCCTGGTTCCTGGGTGAGACGTGGCTGTTGGCAGACCCCTCTGCTTCCCTCGCTCTGCTGCACGTCAGCTCTGAGCAATGGCTCGCTAAGGTGAGAAAGGCAGAGGGTTGCCAAGGCTGGACCTAATGTAATTAGACATGAAAAGGATCGAGGTGGGAAAACAGGGAGAAAATTGTGGGGAAAGTTCTCGACTTACTCAATGTTCATTGCACACTTATGCAAACAACATGTGAAAAACAGCACATTAGGAGCATCCCGTACTCAGGTTTGTCTGGAAAAGTTCCTTCAAGACTGAAAGTGCATGACAGGGAACAGGGTGCTGCTAATGACGGCAACATCCAGAAGGCACTTTTTGGGGAGTAATAATTAAAAAAAGGATGACGCATGGGTTTGTAAGCAAGCAGCTACGGAGTCGGTACATTTTTTGGTTTGTGCTCTGGTGAGACGTAGCTTTGCTCCTACAAACGTGTCTGGGACACAAAGATTTGCTCCAGACCGACCGTTTTGCCCTGGGACCTGCAGAGCAGCTTGGTCCCCGTTGTCCAGCATCACCGCTCTCGAGCTAACGGGCTGTGTGCAGGACCTCAATGCACCGGGTGAAATCTGGAGCCTGCAGATGACATGGGCCAGGATTTGAGAGTTTATAAAATCCACAAACAAGTATTGGCATATACAAATATATAAATTATTGACAGTTTTACAAAAGGCACACTGCAAGCCATCTCAGTCCGACACCTGTACAGATCCCACAACCCTCCCTTCCCCACCCCTTCTCCCCAGCTTTCATCACGAAACGTAAGGCGCTGCTGCTACGGACCCATGGCTGTCGTGGCAACTGAGGACCTCTTTTTTGGTCAGCCCAATTTGTCGGTGGTACTGTCCTTCTTTGATGGTCTTAAGACACTGTATGTTCTTCCCCAAGGTGATGCTTTTGATGGAAGGCAGGTATTTCAGCACAGTCTTTGGCAAGGACGACACGCCTGTCCCAGAGAGGTTGAGCTCTTGTAGGGAGTTCAGACCAAAGGTAACTTCAGCAGTCAGTGACTTCAAGTTAGGATTGCTGGATAAATCCAGAACTTGGAGGGCTGGTAGTTCCTTGAAGCTATAAGGAGCTAAATCTCCAAAGCCACGCAGGCCACTGAGGGATAAATGAATCAAATCTTTCAGCCCCGTGAAGTCTCCTTTCTCAATCTTGACTAGAGGGTTCCCGTCAAGATTTAAGTATCGGAGAGGAATCCCTTGAAGGTTTGGCACAGACGTTAGTCTGTTTCCAGAAAGATTTAAGTTCTGGATGTTGGGGATGCTCTTTTCACGGTGCTTCGTAATTGTGCTGAGCATATTATTGGATAGATCCACATTCAGGGGTTTTGCTTGACCTTTTGAAGCAAAAATGTCCATAGCTATATCCAAAAGCTTGTTATTGCTCAAATCTATGTCGCCCAAAGGAGAACTGGAGAAACAGTCCTCTGGAAGGACTTCCAGAGAGTTATGACTCAGGTCCAAGGACTCCAGGTATCGAAGCCTGGAGAAGGTTGTGGAGGAAATCTTGGCAATTTTGTTGTAGCTCAGGTCGAGGCTCACCAAGGTGGTGTATCCAGGGCCAGTAAGCATCGATTCATTGATTGTTTCCAGTTTGTTTGATGATAGATCCAAGTAGGATGTATCGAGAGGGATTGGGACAGGAACGATGTGTGAGCCTATTCCACTGCAGTCCACCTTGGTCAAGCTAAAGCTGTCAAAGAGACCAAAGCTTTCCACCTCGCAGTGGCAGCCAGGGAAGCAGGTTTTGGTGGTACCAAAACAAGGAAGGAGAAGCAGCAAATTGAAGCAGGCTAGGAATTGCATTGTTGACCTGGAAAACAAGACGATAAGAAAATAGATTTAATTGCTGTAGGAATTACTTTACTGAAGATGTGTAACAGTTTGAGTTATGCAGTCTGCTCCTCTGTCTTTCCAAAGGGATAGATTAAGTACACCCTTAAATAGCACGGATGTCCCAAACACTTTGTCTCTCATGTTGTGAACCCCATGGGGAACTTAATGGAGAAAAAAATACTGGGCTAACAGTCTTTGCAGATGTAACCAAGTTAAGACAACTGGAAATCAGCTGTAAGAACAGTAAGCTGCCTTAAAGCAAGATCTATCCGACATGCATCCTTTTGGCTGGACCACGGAAGAAGCTAAATGACAGCTCAAACCCTGAGTCATTTTACAGCCTGGCAAACTTTAGCACACAGAGGTCCGCATGTCAGGGCATCCATGTGAGATTTGGAAGCGGCGGGTTCAAGACGCTGCATTGACAGGTTGGAGAATTCATGTAGGCTGTGCGCCCAGTGGGAGCCATAGATGTCCAAACCCCTTATCAACAAAGGAAAAACCAAACCCCTTTTCAAATTTACTACAGATGACAGCGATAACGGCATCATCAGAACATCATCCAGGATGAAGAGCTAGAAAGGCTAGCTGCCTGCTGGCCAAATGGACAGCACGTCTCCCTTGCTTAGACTTCAGGTGCAAATTTAGAAGTGTTTAGGTAGGTAAGATCATTCCTTTATATCAGGGTGGCTAAAACCAACCCTCCTCGGGCTGGTGGGAGGCAGGACAGAGCCACTTGGCTCCTCACCTGCCGGAGCAGAGGAACCAAGGACTGCTCAGTCTAACCCAGACTCTGCTCTGGTGGGCCCAGCCTCCTACACAGTCATTGAGCGGAGAGAGACAATTTGTTTCATACAGAGCCTCTGGGGAGCCTTTGCTAATTACATTTAGTATTCTCTCTGATTAACAGTGCCAGCAAGCAAAGAATTCTCTCCATCCCTCTGCTTTTGACCCTCCTCCATCTAAGATGTTTCTGTCCCTCCATTGTCGCAGTCGAGGAAGGAAGAGAGCTGATCTGCACCTCTCCAGCTTTGCTGGACCTCTTCAGATCACATCCTAACAGCTCCTCTGGACAACTGTGGGCAACAGCAGCTACGTGATTTCAAGAGCCAGCCAAAAAAAGCTTCAGCTCTGCATCTCTGGAGAGGGTAAATTGGAGCATGCCAATATCCTGCAGGTCAGCAGAGGCAGCGAGGGTTGTCCTCGTTGGTCCCCATTGAAGTCATGGGTGATGTCTCCTCGTGCCTTAAAAATGGACTCCAGGAGGCCGGCAACAAAAAATCCCACCAAACCAGGCAAGCAGATCCATCAGCACCGCTCTTTGGCTAGGCTGCTGGCGATAAACAGAGACTCACGTGCCAAGCACTCATTTAGCCAAAAAAAAAAAATCCCCTTTAAACACGTGTTCCCGTCCCCACCTCATCCCCTCCGGTCTCTATTCTCACCTTTCCCACAGCTGTTTAAAAGCACTTTATTAACTTCCTTGCAGTATCATCTTTCCCGCACATCCTTTGATCTGGCCGAGGCACCTTCCCCACAGCCCTTACACCTTCCCAGGACCATTTCCTAGAAGTTCACACTTCATCTTCCCTCACCCACCCCTTGGCAGCAGTTTTTCTCCCTTTTCAGCATGGTCTTCTTGGCCCTGCTCTCCTTCCCAGGAGAGCGACCAGGGACTACTTGCCAATGTGCAAAAGAAGTGCAAAGGGGAAAAAAGCGTTGCAAAAATATTGTCCTGATCACTGATACGACTTGTCTGGCGGTAACTCCCAGACCTCCTGCAAATAGAGAGCAGAGATTGGGACTCTGGCCAAAGAGCCTGCAACCAAAGCATTGCTAAAGGCCAACACGCAATCCTCCAGGGTCCCTTATTCTACAGAAACAACAGAAAATCAGTAAGATGAGCCCTAGTCCCAGCCCATCTCGACTGTTTCTTGAGAAAACACATACGTGTGCAGAGGGGACGCAGGGGGTAGTGCTCCTTTCTGCAGACACGTTTCCAGATATCCCTTTCCTAATGACATCAAGGCTGATCCCCCCTGTTTCTGTGCAGGCAGACCGTAGCTTGCTCCCTTCTGCAGTCCCTCCTAAACTAAATACTACTTTTTTTTTTTTCTTTTTTTTTTTTTTCATGAAGCTGCATTTGGAACACATTGAAATGTTTTATTACCAGGGGAAATTAGAGCAGTGGGGAGCTCTTTGGAAACTCAGGATGCAAAAACCCAAATGTTAAATGGCTCACATACAGGGAAGTACCTGCGTTAGTGTCAGCCCAGTCTCCTGGTATTTCTTCTCCCAAATCCCACCCAGTGGCTATTCCTACTTGATGTCTCAACAGGGAAAGCGCCTCCTAACTTCTCCTTTGACAGGCCGGCTTAGTTCCTCATAGCATCCTGTTGATTCTGGTGGGAGGTGGATCAGAACCCAGCAGGTCCAAAGACACATCAATGTCAGACTTGGCTTTCTGAGCACTGCTAAGACTTTCATGGGCTCCTGCTGGGCCACCTGAAGAAAAACAAGAGGGCAATCTCCACAGAGTCCTAGTTTAACTGGGAACCAACTTTTTAAGCAGGGCCTGTAGCAACAGGACAAGGGGTAACGGTTTTAAACTCAAAGACTGTCGATTCAGACTAGATCTAAGGAAGAAATGTTTCACACTGAGGGTGGTGAGACACTGGCCCAGGCTGCCCAGAGAGGTGGGAGATGCCCCATCCCTGGAAACATTCCAGTTCGGGTTGGGTGGGGCTCTGGGCAACCTGATCTGGTTGAAGGTGTCCCTGCTCATGGCAGGGGGGTTGGACTAGATGGCCTTTAAAAGGTCCCTTCCAATCCAAACCATTCTATAATTCTATGAACTGAGAGGAGAATCAAAGCCAGTGCTGGGCTTCAATATGCGGCTGCTCAAGCTCCTTTTGACATGGGAATTCCCTTCCCAATCAGCCTCAAGAATGATCACCAGACATGGGCAGATACGGTGACTCCCACTGCAACATCCACGGCTCCAGCCAGCAGCAAGCATGAAACTTTACGCAGGTGAAGTGAAGTACGCAAAGCTCAGCTTAGGTACTTGCACAGCATCTACTGCCTCTTCCCTCCTCGCGGCACTGCCCCAAATTCTCCCTTACAGGCTCTGCAATTGCTTTGCAAATGAGATGCAATCCATTACCACCAGATAAAAGCTCCCTTATTGAGCAGCATGAAGCATTCCTAGGCTAACAAGCCTCTTGGCCAATAGCTCTGATGAAAGATAAGAGAAATAAAGGTACCGGTCATCTTCCAGTCCGAGGAAGAGACTCTTGCATTGCCAGATAATGAACGAAGAACTTAAGTCAGGTACAGGCATGCTTCATCATCGCATGGAGCAATCGATAGCGCGCTTTGAAACGGGGAAAGAAACATGCCGCAGGCATTTACAGTTCATCTGTGTACAGCGTGCATTTGAAACCGCATCAAATTGCCTTTGGATTGCTGCCTACGAGCTGCTCTGTTGACAAAGGCAGGAAGCCAAGGTATCCCCTCGTAAAAGGAAGATGAGTTCTCCTCCTGCAGCACTGGGGACATTCACCTGGAGGAAACACCACTGGCCAGAAACCTCCAGCCCCATCCCCTGGGATGGCAAGGGGAAAGCCACCATGGGAAAACAGTCCGCTCTCAGGCTGGTTCAGCCATGACCTCTTCATTTCTACGGCTGTTGTGGTGTGGATAGATCCCAGGGATAAATTTTGGCCATCTGACAGCTCCGGGGAGCTCGTTACACCCACTGATTTCAAGAGGAGCTGCTGGGGGTGCAGCATTGTCCCCCACATTCCAGGTGCCTGGAGTGGCCACAGGGCTCTGGTCTTTATATCTTGCTTGTCCTTTCTACACAGCAAGTATCCTGAGACAACCCCATGGAGACACAGTGGTGGGTAATGGAGCCAAGGTTGGACAACGGTCCCAGCAGGGTGCCAGCCTTCTCCTCCAAATCCTGCATCTCTCCCTGAGCCTGCAGATGCCCCGACACCTCCTCCCTGCTCTGCTCATCCCTGGCACCGTCATGTGGCAACCTCACACTGAGATTTCCCTGCCAAAAAAACCCCATTAAAATCTGATTTTAAAACCAGGCTGCAGAGGAAACCTAGGTCTCAGGCTGGTGGCTGGGGAGGTGGGAGAGAGCAAAGCCCTGTTGAGCTGTTGTTGCGGATTCACTCTTCTCATTGCACTTGGTTTTCTCCCTCTCCACTTCCTTAATCTCACTAGTCTTCCCCAATCCGCAGCTGAGACTTTGCCACCTTGTTCCCACCCAAGGGAGATGTGCTAACACATCCCATCCTGGATGGAAGCCCATTGCTTGGGGACTGATCCCCACCTTGGGAATGCGGAGATGAAGAGGATGCTACCTAGGCTACCTCTGGTTGCCCTGGCAACCACCAAGCCGGAAATCCCTATAGCCAAAAATCAAGGACTGATTAAAAAATAATAAAATGGGGAGGTGTTTGAAAGTTTGTTGTTTGATGGAGTCAGGAAATGGCCGCCCTATTCTTCACACTGTACCCCTTGACCTCCCTGAATGTGCCACTCGGCAAAGCATCGGCTGAAATGCAGCTGGAGGCGGGGCTGAAGACCCAAAGCCACCCAATGAAGGTTAAGGTACATAAGTAAGAAGTGCAGAAACCCCAGGTTGTCTCTACGGTGGGGTGAAGGGAAAGAAATTGCTCCAGAAGGGGATAAGACCCACCTAAGACCAGACCCATCCTTGGCGATGCCCCATCTCTCCCTTGTCCATGGTGGAACAGGATGCCCAGTCTCCCTGGGGTATGGCTTCCCACCCCATCCCCGGCTGCATCGTCCAAACCCGAGTCCCACCCAGCAACCAGGTGCACCCAGGATGAATAAGTTCAGCTGTCTCATCCAACAAAAAATGCCCTTAATCTTCCTTTTCCCCCTTTGGTGGGTCAGTTTTCCAGCAAATGGGGCTGCCCGGCCGCAGAGTTATCAGCTCTGACACAAGAGCAGGGAAAACAGGACCCATCTTTTCAACAGCAGCCCACCGTTAGAGCAGATCAGGTATGACATGAATCCCTGCATGTCTCAAGGCATGGTGGGCAGATCCTGGTAATTTCCAGGTTTTTTGCCAATGTGCTGGTGGATTAATTCTGGATGAACAGCAAATAGAGCAACCTTTGAAGGAAAGAGGCAAAAAGGAAGGGTTGGAGTCTGCCTATCTCAAATTGAGTTGCCGTTCTAGCAAAGCATGAAGGGATTGCAACTCCTTCAACATCCTCTACGACATCCTTACTCGCAACAATATTTCATCAGGAGGAAAATCTGGGGATTGTCTTCTGTCTCTTGCATCAGCCGAGTGAAAAAAAAGCAAAGTCTTCATAGCAAGGCCCACAAGACCTACTTGGCTGTGTTCACTGACTGGGGGCAGGGGAAAGGGAAAGCTTTTGGAAAGCGAAACAAGCTGCACAGGTTATGATAGAGGCCATAAATCCTCCAGACTGGAAAAAAAAACCCAAAAACCAACAAAAGAGATAGTTGGCTCTTTCTGCCTTTAAATCCTTGGGAGTCTCCGAGAGGCAGCTGGGCTGGTGGCCGCAGCAGATCGCTATGGAGCACCAGGATGCTCCTGAGTTGCTACTCCAACAACAAAAGTGCTTCAGAGACCTCCCCCTCCTTAATTATTCTGTAAAATAGGAACAATTATCAACCAAAGTGCACCACTAGCAACATCCGCACTTTTCCAGTGTGGACTCTCCCAGGCTGGTCCAAATGATGCCACAGATGCAATCGCAGCCCGGTCCCCAAATCCCATGCGCCAATGTGAGCCGACAGCAAAACGGGCTCAAACCAGCCAACAACCAGAGACTATTAATCCCTTAACTCGCAGGCACACACCCCTCACATGACAAAGAAACTGCTGCTGACAAAGTTACTCTCTGTTTTCTTTCCTTTTTTGGTTTTTTTTTGGTGAATCCATTGAAAGTAAAGGTCATCCAGGCTTTTGCTTTGCCTGCTTCAGACCGGCTCGTCCCTGCAGAAGGGGTCCCCGCATGCATGTGGCAAATAATGGTGTTTACCCCCTCTACAAAGCTTATTAAACCAATTAACGCTTCCTCACAGAGGAGTTTTGGTGTAAATGGGAACAGGGCTTTCTGACCCATTCGTTATTTTTTTGTTGGTTGCTGGTTTGGGGTACGCTGTGCAAATACTGGTCCTGTTTGTGACTTCTTGGATTTAGGGAGAGGAGAACTAATGAGAGTCCAAGAAATATCTACTATTTAAGTTTGATCCTGCATTCGCTTAGATGGGTTTGGGGGAGTTCAGTGGAGTTGCTCTAGGTGACAGTGGCAGCAGGATGAGAATTAGTCACTTGGACTCTTCTAAATTCAGCTTGATTTCATGGAGCCCTCCATCAGGAGCCATTGCACAGGTCACTTTTGGGTGAGAAGTTATCACCCTTCGCTTCACGCTGGTGGTTTTATCAGTGGGAAGTGCAAAGCTGCTTAGACAGCAGACCCCTCTCCGATTACCCATCAGGATATAAAGAAGGGGATGTACAACCCAGTCTTCTCCTTCTCCTCACCCGATTTCCCCCACCAGTGCATGCAAGCATTGGGATGGGGCGACGCTCAGCCACCGGGACGGTGGCTTTAGCCCTTATAGCTCAATGTAAAGAGACACCAAGCACCTGAACAGGAGCTAAAATCATCCTGCAGGTGCCTGAACACTTTTTACTCCATCTTTCTGCTCACTGGGGAAAACCAGAATTAAATGCAGGGAATGGAAAAGAAAGGAAAATATTTAAGATTTTTCTGTGAAATCCTTTCCACTTTAATGATTTCTAATAATGGATGTAAAAGCACCTCCTCTGCATTCACTCAAGAGCCCCACCACCAAAAAGGGGAGTCGTTAGCAAGTAATTAACCCAGTGGTATCAGGAATCTACATTACCAGGCTATGGAAGAATAATACACAATAGGCACCAAACTGGAGATGGAAAGAAAAAGTCGTCGCTCCTGTCTCAATGCAGAGAGGTGGTTGTATTTAAGGCAGACCAGGGTGGGCAACGTGATGGTGATGGGTGGGCTCAGGAAGGAATTTATCCTCTCTGACCTGTGGGTCCTCAGAGATCACAGGAGGTAGCCAAGACAAGCAGATCTTGAGCCAGTGGATTCTTTGCTCTGCAGGGAGCTTCATCCCCTCTCAAGTGATTTCAAGAGGGGACCAAACTGCCATAAAGAGCGATGAGATGCTCCTCCCAGATCTGGACAAGAACCACATTGCTCTGCATCAAGTCTATCTTTGCAAGACATGAATCTCACAAAAAATCCCATGGAATTTGGGGGGTGGACAGCCAGAAGGGCCAAGGAATGGCAAAAACAAGACGTCATTCCTCATTTTCCCAGTATCTCGGTTCACATTTCTCAGCTCCGGACATAGACAAACTGCTGAGCCAAAACCACAGTGATTAACCGGCATCCCACTGATGCTCTCCATCCTTCAGGGAGATTTTCATAGACGGTACAGGGCATGGGATAGATAAGATTAGCAAGAGCAAAGCCAAATTGTTAAGCATCAGGCACGTTTCATAACCCCAAAGCCAAAACCAAGCAGCCCCTCAACCCACCACGTGGGCTGCAAGGAAGACATATGGAATTGATCGAGAGGGAACCCGGCACCTCCAAACCCTACGGCTTTACACATCGGGTTTGTTTTCAAACACGCGACATCCCGTGCTCAGCTGAAACAGCCTCTGCTCTATTTTTTCCTTTAAAGTAAAAACAAAAAAACCACATTATCCTTTCTTTATAAAAGAAA
This sequence comes from Burhinus oedicnemus, assembly GCA_008921705.1. Lineage (NCBI taxonomy): Eukaryota > Metazoa > Chordata > Aves > Charadriiformes > Burhinidae > Burhinus > Burhinus oedicnemus. The sequence continues at coordinate 54,694 of VFFE01006730.1, read as the reverse complement.
CAGAGAGCCCTATTAAAATAATCTTTGCTCCAACTGTTAATGTCACAAATCCCATCTGCTTTGCAAGAGGCCACGGGTAATTTATCACGCCGATGTTTAAACAGCTAATAGTTTATTCCACTTGTGCAATCTCTCCCCCGGCATCCCTTATCCCCCTCAAGGAGGAAATCAAGGTGCGGTGTGGTGTATTTTGGGCTCTGACAAAAGGAAACCTGTGCGGGCAGGTCTGCCAGCCCATACGGCAAGTTCCAGCTGATTTACATCCGGGGAAAAAATACGGACAATTTCTGCTGCCCCGAGAGCTGCGTGCCACGAAAAGTTGCATCTTGGAAGCAAACAGCAGCTCAGCTCCCGGCGATTTCGCCTCATGTGGGAAAAAGTCGCTGCTACTTCCAGCACGGGCAAATTAGGAATTAAATCACAGCGGCACCAGGGTTTTGCACAAAAATCCCCCTTCCCTGCTCAGCCCAGGAAGCTGTCAGGTTAATAGCGCTTTTATTCCAGGTGGGGGAAATAGTCTCCCGTGGCTTTTTGAAAGCAATTTTGCTCGCCAGCCTCACGCCGAGCTCTGCTTGTGCCCGGAGGAGGCGTTCCCAAAAGGAAATGAAGTTTCCCAAGCCTCTGGAACGGCTTCAGCAGGCTTCAGGGCAGCGTGGCACCTCCCGGCAGCACCAGAGAGGGGAATACATGGGGTTCGCTGGGAGTGGAGGGGACGCGGGCATCCCGGCCCCACTGCTGCCTCCTGGCTATGCCAGGACCGCTTAAACTGGGAGCATCCGCCGCCACACACCGATTCCCAGCAGCCTGGGATGCACGGGATCAAACAAGGTGCCCGCAAGGGATGCAGGAGCTCAGGGCCTTTTCCTGCTCCAGCATCACCCCGGGGGTGACCACCCCAAATCCTTTTACCCCCTGACAGCCCCTGCTTCCCGCCCTTCCCTTCTGCTTTTTATCCATGAGCGTTTCCACGAACAGGAGGTCTCGCGGATCGCACCTGCCGAGCCTAACGCAGACCTCCTCTCAGCTGGGAACGCAAATATTTTCTTAACCGCCTCAAACTCAGCCTGGACAGGATCTCGAGCGTAAACCCAGCGGCACAGCCCAAAACTGGGGGTCTCTGGTGCAGAGGAGTTATTTTGGCACAAATGGGTTTAGGAACCTGCCCTTCAGCATAGCAAAGGGCGAGGTTTACACCTGGCTTTACACCAGCCCTAATGCATTTTGCTGTAGAGGGAGCCACCAGCAGATGCCTCTGCCCCATCCATCATCTCCGATGCCCAAGAGCTCGCCATGATGCACAAAGGGAGGCGGCGAGTACCCAGGCTTTACCCAAATCACAGCAGTAACCTCGGTAGGATTAAACCCTCCTTCTTCAGGGACGCATCCCCCTTTGCAAAAGATCAGTTTAAAGATGATGGATCACAGCTTCGTCTGCCAACGTCAGGGTTGCACGCGCTTCCCCCTCCTCTCCGACCGTTCCTGCTGTCAGACTAAGAAAGCCAACAAGCTGACATGAATTTTTAAAGTATAAAACACCTGAGGCAGGGCTGTATTTCTTAGCTGGTCAATTATTGAAAGCTAAAATGATTCTAGCAAGCTTTTCCTATAGCCTCAGCCCTTGACGATGCTCTCCCACACCTGATCCCCAAACCCAGGCGGTTCCTATGCTGGCTCCTGCTATGATGATACTTTTTTGTACCACTCCAGCTCCCGGAGACATGATATAATTCAAGAGGAATGTGCTCCGGGACGAACACCATATGCCAGGCCAGTGAGAAATGTTAAGAGGTGCAGCACGGGGAGAGGAAACCTCCTATCCGTGCTGGACACTTCTTGGTTTTAACTGTTAATAGAGCTGCTTGGCCATATCATCGTGCCCAGCTGGGGAATGCCACGTGCCATGCATGTCCCTGGGATGGTACATCCCACCCCAGGAGAGCGCAGGTTGCAAGGACCCACCGGCAGCTGTCCGGTCCATGAGGGAAAGACACAACATCTGTGGATGTACCCCACGTCCCCAGTGTAGTTTGTGTTCAGCCACCCTGGTGGGCTGGCCGGAGCTGCAGAAGGACCATGCTGCATGGATGGACATGGATGGGTTCCCCTGGAGAGGATGATCTGGGCAGGGGGAAGGAAGAGAGAGAAAGGATGGTGCCGGGGGAAGGCGATACATCCCGGAGTGATGCTTCTGCCTTTCCAGGTGAGACACAGCCCACCAGGAGCAAGTAGCTCATAGCAGTCCCATCATCCTGTATCTCTAAGGGCTTTCCAGTTCTTTCTCTGTGGAACAGAGGCGGCTGCAAACCAGGTGTCCCAACGCTGCCTCTGACAGCGTCTTGGTCGCAGTGCTCTGCCCTGCTCCAGCAAGAAGAGGCAGCCAGCACTGGCCAAAACCACAAAAAAACAGAGGGAAAAGAAATTCACCCCGGCTGGGCAATGCCTCCAGCCCTGGCAGAAGGATTTTAGGAGGACTCCATGCGGCTTTAGCTCTCTGAAAGGCAGCAGCTCCCAACCTCCCTTCTCCTAACAGCCCTGCGGGGCTGCTGGCTTCAATAAGGGAGGGCAAAGCCAAGAGGCAACGTTAGGCTGGGTGCCCCGTGACACTGCCCCAGCCAGCCCAGGGCTTCTTTGTGGGCTTTTTATTTATTTTTGTGGTTGGGTTTTTTTATTTTTTTTTTTTTCCATGCACAATAATCTCCGGGCCTCTTTGCCGCCTGTGGCTCTCAGCGTGCAGCTGCAGACCCTCCACCGAGGAGATAATAAATACAATCCTGGCCGTTATTGTTGCAAACGGCACAGCTGGAGGCTCCTGTCTCGTTCCCCTCCCGGCCTTTCTTCCCCCCCCATCCCCAAATAATTCTTGCAACGTGACGCTGCGAACAATGAACGCCAGCAAAATCTCTCGGTAGAGCATCAGCCGGCGCTTCAGGAGCTGCCCCCACCCCGGCAAAGCACACGAGACATTCGCTACGCCCAGCGGGTCTCCTAGAAGATTTGGCAAGGGGGGATTTGGGGAGGGGAAGGGGGTCTGGGTAAAGCTGACAAAGGGTTTAGCAGCAGGGCACCATCCCCCTGCGGTTCCCAGCCCAGATGCTGCTCGACTGCCCCAGTGACGTGGTGGCATCTCCTTAGCTCTTTGCCTGCCCTCCCTGGCCCAGGATCCTCCAGTCCCTCTTGGCTGGCATGGGGTCTTGGAGGGAAAGATCATCTAAAGCAGGTTGGGAGAGCCATGTCCCCAGCAGGACCCATTTCTCACCACTGATGATACCGCAAGTCCTTATTCATGTGCCTCAGTTTCCCTCCTGACACCTTAAGATTGACCAACCCCAGGGCTGAGAGGTCTTCATTCCTGTGTGGGGATGGGCGTACTATCCCCAGATTCAAATCCCACCAGTTTAACTGGGAATGGAGCACAAGCCAAGGTACACCGGTCTCACCCCATGGAGAAGCCCCCTGCCAAAGCCACCACCGCCATAGCTGGTCCAGCCAAATGCCACCACTGTCCTCGTGCAGCTCCTGCCTTGCCTGGACACTCCGGGGACACCAGCCCTGCTGTGCCCTCTGCAAAATGGGCAGCCAGGCTGAGGGACAGGGAAGGGGACATCTGAGGAGGTGGTTGTGGTAGAGAAATATCTAAGCACCTCTCAAATCAGTGTTCGTGGACTCTAAACCGTGGCTGCAGTCTCAGCGGCTGCCAACAGCAGACCCGCCTCTCCAGGACCCTCTGCCCACCCATGCTGCTCACCTCCCCTGGCTCCATCCTGCCCCCTATCCCTGTCCCCTTGTTTTTTGGCGCAGCACTGTGGCACTTCTGCCATTCCATGGAGATGCCACACATCACCCAGGACACACACAACCATCTTCCTTTACCGTTAAACCCTGTATTAAGCCACCTCCTAACCCAGTTTGATCTGGTTTTGCTGACCAGCAGAGTAAGACTTCCCAAATTACAGCATCCTCATATGTGTCCTCTGCATGGGCTACACGGTGCTGGCCCCCTCGCACCCTGTTCCTTCCCCCAAAGCCAAGGGAGGTCACCATGCACCGTGTTGTGAACACAGGAGACAGGGACATCGCCATGGGACATTTGGGGACAGTCCAGAAGAGCAATGCTCTCCCCCAGTGCATGATACTGGCCAAGTTCAGAGTTACCCTATGATCCTGTAATCCTTTGAGTTGGAGATCTCTTGCAAGAGGTTGCACTTGGGTGGGAACTGAGCCTTTGCACTGGGATTAAAGGGCTTTGGAGGAAGGGTCTCCTCTGCCTTGCTGTGTGAAACTTGGTCTCGCTGTGCCCCCTGCTACAGACAGCTCAGTCTCAAGGATGGGAGGAAAATGGGTGATTTTGGGGTCGGGGACCTGTCCTGCCCCACTGGGAGAGCTCTGCGCACACATTTGTCACTTCAGACGTGATGGGGGTGAGGAATCACGTCCGGTTTGACCCATCTGCCACAGCAGGGCTTTGCCTTTAAGTCTCAGTTTTTCCTGACAAGGGATATCTTATTCAAAGTCAAAATAAAAAAAAATAATTAAAAAAAAATTGTTCCTTCTCTCCCCACCCCTGGGCTTGAGCTGCCAGGCACGAACCAAGGGAAAGGAGAAGAGTCGGCATCGCAGATACGCCGAGAGCTAAAAAGAAGCAGGAGAGAGGAAAAGGGGAAGGAAAAGCAAACCCACAGATGCCGGCGCTCAGATATTACACATGGCACGTGGCCCTGCGCTCAGCTACGGCAAAGATAAAAGTGCTTTTTTTTTTTCCAGTTCGCCACTGCTCCAACAGGCAGATTTCCAGCCTGGTTAATGCAACTCAGGAATGTCCCGCGCTAAGGCAGCCAGGTTGGTTTAATCTCTTGCAGAGTCTGCAAGCTGGGAAAGGCGGGGGGGGGTTCATTCTCAGAGCACGTATTTCCTTCCCTCCCCTCCCCTCCCACTGCACATCGGGAATATTCCGAGAGGGAATGATGGAAACTCCAAGGAAATTTTTTTTTTTTTTTAAATAACATAAAAATTGCAATACAAATGAAAATCTCGAGGTTTCCCTGCAATGAATGGCTGAGCTGTTCATCCATTCGCCTCCATAGGTCCAGGTGCCAAGTTTTAAGACAAGAAACGGCTTGCTCCAGCCGGCCTTTATCTCTTCCCGGCCCTCAACATCTCGGAAGTTTCTTTTGATAACCTGCCAGGCAGTGGCCAGCGCTGCGGCTACCGCACAGGGCCCGGGGAGGTGCCGGGGGTCAGGAAGGCTGCCGGACAAGGATTCCTTGTCTTATCCCACCCTCCAGCCTCTGCTTCTCCCCACCAGCCAGCTGACAAGGGAGGAGGAGGAGGAGGGAGAAGAGAGAGAAAGAGGAGGAAAAAAAAAAAAAAAGC
>VFFE01006730.1:800-49285 GCA_008921705.1 Burhinus oedicnemus | reverse complement strand
CCTCCTCCTCCTCCAAGGCGTGCAGCTGGCCGGGCAAGCGGGCTGCCCCCTTCCCCGCAGGAGGAGGGAGCTCAACAGATGGCTGCACACAAGGGAACATCTGGGAGGAGGAGGAGGAGGAGGAAGGAGGAGGAAGGAGGCAGGACTTGCGCTCGGCTGTGCCACTCCTGAGCTGGCAGACCCTCCTTATGGGGGAAAAGGGGGGGGGAGAGGAGGTGTCAAGCCGGCTTTGCACACACACGCTCCCCCTCCCTGCTGCTCTGCATCCCCCCCCCCAGGGTAAAATCCCGTATTGCCCCTTTGCTTTCTCAGGCGTCGCTCCAGAATTAACCTCAGAGCACATCCCTCTTCCCAGCCCTGACCTCTGCATTTGCAGGAGTGGGGCCTATTCCTGAACACCACCTGCACCCTGTTTTCCAGGTGCGTAGGGACACAGTCAGCTCCGGCACCCCAGGGTGCTGGGTTGGACAAGGCAGCGCTGAGGTCTGAGCAATGCCAGCCCCCTGTTATAAATTCTGGTTCCTAATTTGGGGGGGACGGACTTAAACTGTGGACGCTGGCTTGGGGTGCGCTGCTCTTGGTTCAGCACCCAGACCCACCACCGACTGCCACAGGAGATGGGGGCTAATAAATTGTATGGTGTGACCCTTGAAACAGGATAAAACGACAACAACAACAAAAAAGCAGGTAATAATGCACAGTTTGGGGAACAGAGAGTCTGGACCCCGTCACCGTAGGATGGGCAGTCTCTGGGGCTTCTCCAAGGAGGATGTGAAAGAGCGGCCCCGCACCAGAATTTCTTGACCGTGAGTTAGGTGTAACGGCCCGGCGGCGGCTGGCTCTGCTCGAGTCGTGGCGCTGGTGCTGGAAAAAGAAACGGGAGCCTACCTAGTGTCATGGTGCTGTGACACTTTGGCCAAGGGAAAAGGGACCTCCGGGGTCTACGCGTCACAGGGGACTCATCCTGCGGCTGGCTGCAGCTTCCCACACAGCCCCCCTCGTGTGCTAGCCCTGAGCAGTGGCCCGTGACAGGCCCACGCCAGGTCCCACGCTGGACGTTTGCCTGTTTCTTAAAATGTTTAGGTTGAGAAGGCACAAATCAAGCTCCCTGTGTTTACTTTTGGTAGCGCTGGTGCTTTGAAGTACGCCGCGTTCCCCAATACCAATGATCAAAGTTTGCTCAGTCCACGACCCCCACGCAAGCGTGTTGCTGAGATTTGCATTTAGCATCTCTTTGCGACGAAAAGGTGGCGAAAAGGCGATTTTTTGCTCTGCTCAACCGCTTTTTCCAAGCACGTGAAGCCCATTGTGGCTCCATGACCTGCCTGAAGATTTGCAGCATGATCCCCATCCCCAGCGAGCACAGCTCCGGTCGGAGGGGCTGGGGCTTGAGGCAGGAGGTACTGGGGGCATTAGGAGGGGATCATGGCGGTTCTTCTCCATGTTTCCAAGCGTGGCTTGTCTGGGTTATGTGCTCACTCCGCGCCCACGTCTCAGGATCTGCTTTTTGGGAATCACCATCAGACTCCGAGAGCTCTGCTAAGGAGGAGACAAAAAGCCCCAGGGAGCCAGACAGAGGAAATCTGTGCTCAGGACTCAGCTCAGCAAGGGGAAAAACCTGGGAAAACCCCTTAATTTGAGTTGTGATTTTCCATGTAAAGATGGCGGTGATATCTCCAGACATGAAGCAGTCTGCTGGAAGGATCCGTTCGCCCAGTTCTTTGCACTGTTCATTTTTATAACTCCGGGTAGGGGAAGTTGCTAAGCTGAAAGCTTTTGTTTAATTTTCCATTTCATTCATTTTTCCCATGCTAGGCCGTTGCCATGTCAAAGTTGGTCTCAGTAAAGCAAAAAGCCAGTTTGAAGCTGGAGCAACTGGGAATTAAATTCTCTAGCTGAGATAAAGTCCAGCGGTCAGCGCTGCCACGTCTGGTGATTTGAAAGGACGAACTGAAAAACAGGAACCTGGCTTAAAACCTCTGAATTTTGCTAAAGAAATACCTTGAAATTTTGTTTTCTTTATTTGAAGCCTAAAATGAGCGTGCTTTGCAATAGCTGCTGGTAGATGGACACAGGAAAATTGTGTCCTCAGAAATTTTGTTGCTCAGATGAAAAAATAATCGACTGAGAGGCATTCTGGCTTGAACTTCTAATGCTAAGAGAGATTTTAGTAAAATTTCCCCACTTTGGTGGACTTGGCCAAATCATGCCGGGGAGAGGTCTGACAATTTAATTCCGGGTGATCTGGGGGTAGGGATTAGCCCTGGTGTGACACTAACACAAAATTACTCCTGGTGTGTGTCCATCTCTGCTCCTTAGATCCTGCAACTTTCTTCAACTGAGATCCGCCCTTCTCCTGAAAGTGGGGTGCCCTCCTCCCGGTGCTCAGTCCGTGCCCTGCAGAGCTGGATGACAAAGTGATACCTCCTGCTGTCATGGTCCACCTCTCTGTACCATGAAACCCTCCATTGCAAAGCGCCTTGGCTGGACAGTCCATAGACGGATGCTTCCTCCGGCAGATTAAACTGGAATCTTCTATGGGATCACCTGGATCCCATCCACCAAGGGAGAAAAGAAGGGTCTCATTCAGGTCCACTGAATCACCCCTGGATTCCTTCTCTCCATGGACAGTGGAGGAGGCCAGGGGACTTAGGACAGTTTTGTTACCACACTGGGGCCACGCATCTACTTTTGAGGTAGTGTGCAGCCTAAATAACCCGCCCAAGGGAAGTCTGGGCCTTTGTCCATCTGGCTGTATTGGCTGCTCCTGGCAAGCGGGTGGTTGTTTCCCAGGAAGCTGCTTACCGGACTGTTTGTTTCCTTTCTATATATGTTGAGTCTCTCACTGCAGATATTGACTTCCCTTTGACATCAGTCAATATTTAGCTCTTGAGTTAATAAATATTTAGATTTACTTGGATGAAATCAATGTGTCCTGAGCTCTTTCTGCTATCATTCATGGTTAAGCCCTGGGGCCAATGGGTGGGAAAACCCTGTCATGTTTTCAAGACCTGTTTCTGCGATGGTATTTGTAGATTGAGTTCATCCCGTTCATGAAAGGTCACCTCCCCAGCAGTGTTGAATGCTAGCTGGAGTCATCATGGTTCATAAGATCACACAGGGAAGGAAGTAAAGCACAGGGATTTTTATTGTTGTTTCTTCTCATTTTTGTTTGAACAGCTTCACGTTGGCATCAGCAGATCAATCTGTAGATTGAAGGGGTGTTGGCATCTTTCTAACACCATGTTGGGGTTTCCACTCAGTTCCATGTCTTTGGATCCCCACATCGTCAGAGGTTTCTTCATCTCTATTTCCCATATAAACAGGATGGAATCAGAATCCCTTTGAGAAGGTGGAAATCTTTGAAAATGAAAGCCAGGCTGTGTGGTCCGTACGTTCCCCGGTAATTCATACTGAACGAGTCTGCGTGGTGCATTCAGGGAGCCAGCGTCCTACTTGGATGCTGCAAGCTACTTTGGTCATCTCATCCCGAAAAAGATATTGAAGCATGGGATGAGGCCCTTTAGCCAGACAACCAGAGACTTGAAAATCCTCTTGGAGGACAGTCTGGAAAATACAGCTCATTGACACCGACAAGGTGAGAACTAACGAGGTAAGAACCATATACCGTGCATGCAGACTACAAGGACAGCTCTCAAGATGCAAACTCAAAGAATAATTTAGGTTGGGAAGGACTTCTGGAGGTCTTTGGTCCAAAATTCCAAAGTTATGTCCAACTTTTATCACAGAAAGCTCTTAAACACTCATTCAACATTTTACATTTGCTAAAGCTCCATTGATTTCACTTCTGTGGAGGATTATGAGTTTCACTAAACACCTGTGGCCTTTGTTAAATGTGTTGATACAAGTACGTTGCTGAAACAAACCCTGCAGTGACGTGTGTTGTGGAAAAAAAAAAAAACAATAGGAGATCTTTAGCTAATTTTTTAATGCTGCTGTTGGAGAAAGTTGTTGACGCACTTTTCTTGCTCCCTAAGCAACGAAACCTGGTTTCCTCGTCCCCTGCACATTTGCGTCCTGTGGTACTCCCAGTTCCTCCCAGTGTCCCCTGCCATTTTAGTCAGGAAAGGGCAACCTGTAGCATCGCTGGTAGGGCCCTGAGGCACCAGCTGGTGGACCAGTAGGCATTTGCTGACGGATCAGTTGGCTGCTGCCTTGCAGGATGAGTAAGGAATTGCCTTTCCATTAGTGGGCCCATTAGCATAGATTAATTTGCCTTTAATTCTCCTTTTGCTGGTTGCTGATATTAGTGAAACTTGTAGGAACTTCATACCCCCCCAGAGTGGTAAAGACCTTTTTTCTGAAAGTGGGGTGATACTGGCCAAGAGGCTTCAAAGTGTTAATGGCCAAGCAAAAGACCACACAGGCATCATTTTGTTCAGGAACCAGGCTAGGAGAGCAAAATAACTCCAGTTCCAATAGAAGGCAGCATTTTTTCCATTCTTCTGCTTTTCTCAGTCTAAGGTAAAATGAGTATGAAAGTTTTTTCCTTCTTTTAATTTGAAAGATAAAATGCACCTATGCCTTGGAAGCAAGTCTTTAGCCCAAAGCACAAAATCGTTACTTGATGAAGTTAGCCTTTGAGCAGCCAAATTTCAAAAGAAAACATTGACTTGGGGTGCTTTTGCTTGTCACTTGCGAAGATTAAGCACCGTATAGTGGGAAATAAAGACAACAGGAGGCCAAATACTGGGAAAATCTTTCATCTGGTGGAATTGCCTGCCGAGGGAAGCAAGGGATGCCCTTGTTGCTGATACTTTTAAAGTTAGGTTAGGACAAGAATGAAAACACCTACTGTCTAACATCTAGATCCTGTTTCTTGTAATCTTAATGAAAATACTCTGACTGCAGAGGGTACAGCACAGTTTTCTCCCTTATCTGTCTGCTAATCACTCTCTCCCTCCTCTGAAGCTACCTATAATGTCCATTGCTATGGTAACCGAGCATGGTATGTATCACAGACAAGATGACATATGCATCTTTTCCTGCTTTAATAGCTCCTCTGTTTAGGCTGCAGTCGTCCCCCATTGCCGAGTTCCCCAAAGGACGTATGTACGCTGACTTCATGGGTTTGCATCTCCTTGCGGGCAGCTGCCACGCTCACCCGCTGAACCGCTGGCGCCGCGAAGCCCGGTGGGTTGTCCTTCAAACCAGCTTCTCACGGGCCATAAATTTGTGATGTGTTCCCCTGCGGTTTAATTACATGTATTTTTAATTGAGTGGCAAGAAAATATTTTTTTAAAGAAACAATGTTCACTGACCTTAAAGTGTAATTACCCAATAGCTAAACATGCTTAGAGAAATGGGAGTTATTGCATTCTTGGCTTTGTCAGGCAGGTCAGTCATTAAAGTTTAACACATGAAGCCAATATTTTATCTCAGCAAGTTTGCACCGGTGAACATTGATCCGTTGGCTGTTTGTTCATGTTCCAAAATACGTACCCATCAATACCCAGAAGCCTTGTGAACCGGAGGATGGGGTCATAATGAAACAAGCAGACAGTTTTCAGCAATGCTTAGAAGATTTACATCCTCTTGTAAAGAGTTAGCTGAAGAGAAATCTCCAGAGTTAACGGTAAAGGCAGAAGCTGGTCTTCTCCGTCACAGAAGGATGTATGGGGTGGCATTAGCTGCTAACATAGCCTGTCTCCACCCTTGGAGTCCCTCAGCAAGACTTTATTTCTCCTGCAAGAGATAAGAGCACCAGAAGCCTTCACTGAGACAACAGCTGGTTTAATAAGACATGGTGCCTTCTGCAAAGAGCTTACATCTCAGTGGGAACAGACACACACAGCTTTAGATGGGAAGAGAGAAAAAGGGACTTGCTGAAGTCCCTGACATCAACCTGACTTCACACCAACCTTGGCCAGGGTGACCTGAAAAAGTCCAGCAATAAGATGCTCGTTCCATAATGCTGTGCAGCAGAAAAAGGTCCTCTCATTTCCCCTCTTGAGCACTGAGCTCGGTGTGTTCCCTTCCTTTTATTCATCCTCTCCCCATCAAGAAGTAAACACGAAGGTTGAAGGAGCGAGCCTTGCTTGGCCTTGCCTTGCCAAACAGAAGCTGAATGACGATACAGTTGCTCTACCTAGAATCACAGAATCATAGAATCGTTAAGGTTGGAAAAGACCTTTAAGATCATCTAGTCCAACCATTGACCCTACTCTACCAGCTCTGCCACTAAACCATGTCTCTAAGCACCACATCTACACCACTTTTAAACGCATCCAGGGATGGTGACTCAACCACCTCCCTGGACAGCCTCTTCCAATGGTTGATAACTCTTTCAGGGAAAAATTTTTTCCTCATGTCCAGCCTAAACCTCCCCTGGCACAACTTGAACCCGTTTCCTCTTGTCCTATCGCTAGTTCCTTGGGAGAAGAGACCAGCGCCCATCTCACTACAACCTCCTTTCAGGTAAGTGCATGGGGATGGAAACACTGAGGGTGGAAAAGAGCTCGGAAAGCTGCCTCTGGAACATGAACAACTGGATATGATGGGGCAGAAATGTATTATAGCTGGAAATGCGATATTTTCTGTCTCAAGGTGTGAGATAGAGCTAGCAAGGCATAGATATAATGGCCCAGAAGGTTTTGCTAATTCTTTGAGGAACATCATATTTCATATCTGTGGGCAAAACCATATCTGTTTGGTGGGTTTCATCTCCCTGCTTTACCCCCTTTTACTCTTACTCTGCCCTCCTGCCTGCAGCAAAGCTCCCCAGGAGCTCACTTCCCACCCGAATCCCGAACCTCGAGCCCCGTGACTTCCTCTGAAGCACACTGATGACTCAGAGCGTGCCAGGGAGCTACGCAGCAAAGGGTGGGCTCCATGGGAGAGAAAAAGCTGCATTTTTCTTACAGAGTAATGGAGGTGCCTGAGTCATCCTGAGATAAAAAGGTGAAGAAGATAAGGCAGCTCCGTTTTACGGGGGGGCCTGTTTGCGGGAATCAGCGCTGTGCTTTGACGTATAAACATCTGAAGTGCCTCTTTGCTGAGCTGGTGGGGCTTGTGCGTATTATTCCTGCTAAGGTAAAAACACATCTTTGTCTGTGCCAGCTGTAATGTGGCAATATTTCCAACAGAGCTGGCTCTCTCGGCAGATTGTCTTTTCCCCTGAACGATACAAAGATTTTCTGCTATCTCTGCCTATAACCTCCTCCCACTGAGTGCTTTGATGAGGCTGCTGGACTGTATTGTCCAAATTGTTTACGGTTTTAGACATTTTTTGTGGATGAATGAGTGAATAGCTGAGACCCGGTTTTCCCAGAGAAGCCTGCTTTTTCCAAGCCCAAGGAAATGTAATTACCCTTGAGCCCCTCTGTTGGCCAACAGTGATGTGCTGTTGGCCAACAGCACATGGAGAGGAGAAGGTAGAGAGGAGAAGCAATGCAAAAACCTAATGTCATGGAAAAATACGCTAAGCACACAGATTTCTTAGGAGCAAGGAGAAGCTCTGACTTACATGGTGAGACCATTTCAGTAGGAGAGGTGTCCCTAGTAGTTTCTTGGTTTCTCTGTTCTTTTTGTCTTTTGAATAGTGTGATGAGGTTGAAAGGCCTCAGATGGACTACAGCTTCCTAGAGACCCATTTTCTGATCATTCGCTGTTTGTAAATTGATTTTTTTCTTATTTTAAATGGAGATAGCCCGTGCTATCACAGGAGGCAGCTCCCGAGTCTGGTGGCAAAGGGTTCTATCCCATTCTTCCTCCGTGGGTAAGCCACGGCTGGGACAGCCTGCGGTTTCTTCCCACTCATGTGTCATTTCCTGGTGTCAGTAGAGAAAAGATAGTTATACTGGCACTTTGCAAGCTTTATTAAATGATAGCTGGAGCCTTGGTGCTGCAGCTCCTAGGAGGGCATGAATATGAGTTACCTCCTCAGAGTTCATATAGATAGGGTCCAATCAGAATGACGCGTGAAAAATTATTTTTAAGCTCAATCAGTTGGATTTTCTTGAATGCCTGGAAAAGTGTTAATGTTGCTCTTGTAGACAACACAGGTAAGCGAGTGCCAAAGGATGGGTGGAGCAGACAGAGACTTCTCTGGGTCTTTATATAGGCTGGGCTTTAGTCCCCTCTCTCTGTGCACTCCCACCCAATAACCCAGGTCACTCATTGGAGCTGGAGTGCATAATTGCTAGTGGTTGATGACCTCTTGACTAAGCCACACTGATCAAGCTTGAATGTATTGGCTTTCTGTCTTCCACCTTTGCTTTACCTCCACCACCTTTCAGCTCTTCCAGTTCGCTCCTTGATTCTCCTCTTCTTTTGACCTGAGTCTTCTCCCCTTGCTTCTTTATTAATCTTAAAATTGCCCCACTTTGCATCTGCTTTGGCCCAAAGACGTCCATGGTTCCTTCTGTTTGATACCTGTTCTGCTGAAGGCAGTGATCCTGTTGCCCAGGGCAATGCTGTAGGTATCTCAGACTGGTCCAGCTCCATGAAGGTACCCTTAGTCTCTGAGGCTGTGACTTTCTACGCAACAGCATTACCGAAGGAATATGTCTTTAAAAGCTCTTTCTGGAGGAAGTCCTCAGGCATGGTTATGCTGCCTAAGAAATACAAATTAATCTTTTTGTTCTCTTCCTGCATTTTTCTTTCTCCAGTTGCTGTCCCTACTCCTGTACCAGCCACCTCAGTGTTTATTGGAAATTTGTGTCAACAAAAGTATTTTTACAATGTGTGAAGACCATCATCACCAATTCTGGCCAATTGCTTGGTATCATTTGCATAAGATAAGGATCTTAATGGCATAACACCCGCTGCCATGAGATTCATCTCAGCTTGGGTTGTTACTACAGCGTACGGGAAGATGACGAAACGTTAACGGTTACTCTGTGCAGCCTCCTGACTTGAAGCCGTTACTTAACTTTCTCCCTGCTCTTACTGCTCCACAGAGCAATTATAGTTACAATGCTTTTAGCTGGGGCGTGTCGGATTTTGTTACTTTCTATGGTGTTTCTCGCAAAGGAAAAAAAAATATATATCTCCTCAAAAGCACCTTTAATTACCATCCTCACTCTTTTTTTACTCATAGCCAGAGCACGGACGTTTGATCTAACCCGCTCACAAACTTTAGCATTTTCCACCCATTGCTTCCTATGTAATTTACTTTAATTAGTCAACAACTGTGATTTTCCCACTGCCCTGTAATTTATGTCTTTATAGTTTCACTGGTGGCAGTAACATGTGCATTATTTTTGACCGATCGTTTGATACCTCCTCTTTTCCTTAGGTGCGGGGTGGTCTCTAGCAGTTCTGGGACACGTGCTGCTAAAAGAATGGAAGGCACTTTTGCTGCTATATAGTCCTTTCTGTTTCATCATCTGACACTGGCTCAGGGTTGACGGCTTTTTTTGCCTTGCCAGCTATGCTCTTGATCTTGGTCTGGCATGACTGTATGATGAGAGTGTTCAGCCAAATACTCTTTCCACGGCTCCACCTTCTCCTTCATGTTTGCTCCCAGGCCACCAGAACTCCTCTTGGTGATCCTAACACTGTCGCACCGCTGTTCCCATCAAACACAATCTTTTTCCATCTCAATTTCACACCTTGTTTTCTTGGTGCTTCTCTATACCCTGAAAAGGTTCACTTGCCTTTGGAAATTTTCCTCTGCTTTGTTTTGTGCTTTTGTTTCCACTCTCCCATAATCCTTGGCTCTGTTTGCATTTTCCCTCTAATGCTCTTGTTTTGATGTTTGTCCAGCTCCTCCTTGTTTGCTTAGGCCTCCCAGTAAGTTCCCTACTGTGTTTTCTATTGCTTCCTTAAATATTTCCCATCTGGTCTCTACTGAGATTTCTTTATCATTCCAGATTAATGGCCTGAAACGCTCTCCAAGCACTACCTTCTCTCTCTCTCTCCAAGACTTGCCTTTTAAACTTTGCAGGATCAAATTTAGCTCCAGTGTCACCCGTCTTTCCCTTGGGCTTTAACGTGCTCGTCATCTTTCCAATAAGTAATTCATGATCGCTGCTGCCCTTCAGCATTGCTATAGACTTTCACATCCAGCAGCGACTCTGTTGTGCCTTTCGCAGATAATCATGTGGTCCATCTGTTTTTGTGCATGACCAGCTGGTGACCCCTTGTAAATCTATGAGGGAGCCAAATGCCACCAGTGATCAGACTATGCTCCTCACAGCAACTTCTCAACTTCTCACCAGTTCTACTCCTCCCGGTCCCATGTGGCCCAGCATATTCATTTGCTTGTGATTTCTGCTTCCATACTCTACGTTCCCAGCTTTCACCTTCACAACTGCCTCATAAGCTGGGGCCTTGTTTCAGACGCCGGATTGATAAAATTTATATTTTCCCTTCTCTGCGACCTGGTTTGGTGCATAACAGCAAATCACAGCTAGGCAGAGATTACTGCAGGCTGTAGTAAATATTGCTGTGATGATCCTCTCAGGCATTGGTTTCCTGTTGTTCTCAGAAGTCCTTATTCCTTTCGCACATGGAGACAATATTATTCATCTGGGAAAAAAAAAGGAAAAGAAGTAGAGTATCCAAATTACCTGTGTCTCCAGGGTGTCTCTGGTTTGGCAGCTGTGGTTGCATAGCTCAGCTGTGCTGCTCACTGGCCGGTGGTGAGAAGGAGCTCCGGGAGCCCATCTTGGAAGCTGTGTGGTGTGTTCAGCCATTCTCCAACCTCCATGACCATTTCCATGTGTTCGGCTCACCAGTCAGACTGAATTGCAAAACTCTTCCTGCAACAAGTTCTGGATATAACAACCGATTACGCCTGTCTGGTTTATGTGAAAACCTCACCATCCTTTGCCAGACTTGTTCGCATGGGTATCAGTGCCACCTTCATATCTTGCCTTCCACAACTGGAGTTTTGACCACTTTGACTTAAAATCTGAGTTTTCCTCTGCCTGCATAGACTGCCCAGGCAAGGTGAAGTGAACTTCTTTAGTAGAAGATGCAACTTTTTTCTTTTTTTCCCTTAGACAAATTCATTTTATTCAGTAATATTTGATGTGACATTTCTGGGTCATTCCCATCCGTCACCTAAATATGGAGCTGCAAAAAGTCTGTATCCCAACATAGAAGCAACCTGTCTTCCCTTAATTTTTAAGATATATGGTATGATGTTTATTAAAATATTTTGAAGTAGAAAACACAGCGAATAGAGAGGACATAAAAGGATGGGATTCAGTTTGAAATTAAGGTACCTACGTTTGGGCGTCTGCATTAGGTGTCTGCATGTAAGATATGCATCTAAGCTCCCACAGCAGCGAAAGGAAATGCAGTTGCTGCCTAAATACAACCATCCAGTGCTATGTGAGATGGTGGCTGGGCTTTCCTGCTGGCCTACAGCTGTCATTCCCTTTGGGCACAGGAGTGAACGGGTCTTGTGTCATATCATCTGGCCCCATGTGGACGTGTCAGACACCCGATGCCACCTCAAAAGGCAGTTGGTGTTTTCATTTGCACTAGCCGAGCCTCTAATCAACACCATCAACGTAGTCCAGATGCAGCTAAGCAAACACAGGTGCTGGGTTTTAGATGCGACTGAATGCCCTTGCAGCCCCGTCAACTGTGCACACCAAATCTCTGCCCATTGTGGCGCAGTCTCGGATGCCCGCGGAGATGCTTACGCTTATGTACCTCACCGAGGTGCAACAGGGAAGCCAGCTACCTCAAGGAATGATGTCATCAGCTTAAATTAACCCTCTTCTGTTACCACTTCAAAACATCCAGAGTTTGGATTAACAGTGGACACTCAGTGCAATTTTTTCGTAGTTCATTGTAGAATCCTCCCAGAAACAGCCAAGCCCAAAGCACTGTTGCATTGCTCTCAGTTTTGTCACTTAAACCACTGCAAAATAGTATGAGACATGGCCAGAATGGTGGTCTTTGATACTCACTTTGTGGCGTGCAAATGAATAAGTCCAGGGCAAGTCCCAAAGATTTTCACTGAGAATTTCCTGCTAGCCACAACCGGTATTCTGCAGATACAACGCTCCTTGGGGTCCCAGGCGGTAGGGTTCAAAATGCACAGCAAACTAGAGACAGTAGTGATCCCTAATGGCATTTCTGAACAAGGGGAGCGTACCTGAAAACGCTGTATGGAGACAAGAGCTGAAATGTGATGAGCCGAGCAGCTTGGTCCATGTTTCGTCATGTTCAAGTGTAGAAAAAACAACATGCAACTCGTGTTTCTCAAGAGAAATACATCTAAGGCGAGTGGTGCAAATGTAGATCAGCTGTGTTCTTTCTGTGATCATGGAGTTCATTCCCTTCTGCAAACCGTTAATGCCAATGTGTATATTGATTGCGTATCACCTTCCCTCCTTAACACCTAAAATAAATCGCACAGCAGGGCCCAACCAGGGCTGGAATAGAACAGTGAACAGGGCAAAACCATCTGTAACTAATATTTTTTCTTAATCAGCCATAGCCAAAGTCCCAACAATGATTCAGAGATCCCAGAGCTGTAAGGAACCAGCACGATCATCTAAGCTGACCTGCTGCATCATTAGAGTAACAAAATTTCACTCATTATGAAGTCCACCGATACAGGACTGACTATGCCAGAGCGCATCTTCTCAGGAGACCTCCACTCGTGACTCTTACAGGAACAGTCAATACCTAAATAGATAGATGCACTTGGTTATGAGAGAAACTGATAGACAGTTCTCAAAAACACATAGCTCAGAGTCTGCGTTTAGGAAAATCAATGAAATGTATCAAATTGCCAAAGCCACTCTACAGGACATGATGCTCAGTAGAGCCATGGTCAGACCAGAGAGCTGCCAACACATGATTTCCTCTCCGGGTGATTTTCTTGATTGTTCTTTTCTGCTTATGACTTCAGGGGTGGCTTGAGCTTCTGAGTGATGTCTTGCACAGCCAAGATATAGATGCATTTGTTGGCTTAGACTACAAAATGGTACAGACCAGACCATGGTTTGCTTAGACTTGTCTTCCTGAGGCCAGGTCTTCTCTGATGAAACTGAGCTTTTCTTCCAGATAGACTCACATCTTGCGACAGTGTTTTAAGCAGAGACTTCTTTTCTCCTGAGTTGCAGTTCATGGACCCTAAAACTGAACCATCCCAACAGATGCAGGAGAGAGCTGAAGGTAGTGATGGCATCTAGACCATTGGGCCTCCCATATTCAAATCACCGTCCCACAGACTTTAATACCCAGAGTATGCCTAATTAAATCAGTGAGTGTTACTGAGAGGCAAAACATAGCTCAGCATTACTTGATGCTATGCTGTGATGCCTGTGATGGTGAGTAGAGGAAGGTTCATGGTTTCCACTGGAAGTGACTTCACTGACACTTTCTGCTTCCTTTTTCCATCAAAACACATTAAAAGTGATAAAGTTTAGCACTCACAGGAGAGGTTTTCCAGGCTGCCTGTGGGCATCTGGATGCGTGTTTCCTATTAAAAGAGACATCCAAATACAAAGGCCGTTTGGAAAATCCCAGCTCTTTGCAGAGATATGAAGCAAGCAGTCTGAAGTGATACAGGAAATTTCTTTCTCTGGGATTTGAGCGCTTAACTCTCCTACCTCAGTCTCAGTGCCCCTAGAACTGGCCCACATGTTTATGCATTAAACCACTGGGCCAACTCTTGTCACAGTGGCAAGTTCAGCCTATTCTGACTTGGGATCCTACTAGTCGTTACGAATTTCATCTATCTGAACTTCTCTAAGGCCTTTGACACAGTCCCCCACAACATCCTCCTCTCTAAATGAGAGAGCTATGGATTTGATGGGTGGACTGTTCGGTGGATGAGGAATTGGTTGGATGGTCACATCCAGAGGGTAGTGGTCAATGGCTCAAAATCCATATGGAGATCGGTGACATGTGATGTCCCTCAGGGGTCCCTCTGGGACCAGTATTGTTCAGTATCTTCATCAATGATGTAGACAGTGGGATCAAGGGCACCCTCAGCAAGTTTGCAGATGACACCAAGCTGAGTGGTGCGGCTGACACACCTGAGGGGTGGGATGCCATCCAGAGAGACCTGGACAGGCTCAAGAAGTGGGCCCATGTGGACCTCATGAGGTTCAACAAGGTCAAGTGCAGGGTCCTCCACCTGGGTCAGGACAACTCCCGGCATCAATACAGGCTGGGGGATGAGGGCATGGAGACCAGCCCTGCTGAGAAGGACTTGGGGGTACTGGTGGGTGAGAAGCTCAACGTGAGCCAACAATGTGCACTCACAGCCCAGAAAGCCCCCCGCATCCCCAGCAGCGTGGGCAGCAGGGCGAGGAAGGGGATTCTGCTCTGCTCTGGTGAGTCCCCCCTGCAGTGCTGCCTCCAGCTCTGGGGCCCCCAACATAAAAAGGACATGGACCTGTTGGAGCGGGGCCAGAGGAGGCCACAAAGATGACGCGAGGGCTGGAGCCCCTCTGTTGTGAGGACAGGCTGGGAGAGTTGGGGTTGTTCAGCCTGGAGAAGAGAAGGCTCCAGGGAGACCTTAGCCAGTCAGTACTTAAAGGGGTCTTCTAAGAAAGATGGGAACAAACTTTCTAGCAGGGCCTGTTGCAATAGGACGGTCATTAAATATCTCCCCATGCTACACTCTTCCCCGTACATCACCCATCTGTCTATGCAGTGCCACCACCAGTGCAACACGGGGAGGGTCTCCAGGTGGTATGAGAGGAGGAGGCTATGGCATGAAAAGACCAGAACTTGCTTTTCCATGGGCTCTATAACAGCCAGAATTGTTAATCTGCACAAACTGCAACCCCTGCTCTAATTCCCTCCAGCCTTAGGGGTAGAGGTGGAACGAGGAAGATGGATTACAGATTTAGAAACAGGATATCATCTTTCGTATAGACACAGATTTTAAAACTGGCTCGGCATTAAATATCACCTTTCTTGACTTCCCCTGGGGCCCAGAAGTTCCCGTGCTTGGAGGAGAGCTCGTTACCAGCACCTAGGGTGCTGCTGCGTTTATGAACAAGTAGACGTGGCAAATGCATTTTAGAAATAGGCGTAAAATCTCAGCAGCGACGGAACAACGACTTCCTTTGTCTCTCAACCTGCCCCCCCTGCCCCCAAACGCTTATACAATTGAAAATGAAATTGCACCTCTGGGCTGGGCTGCAGCCGTGCTCCTCAGAGGCCCTTCCAGCCCAATTGGCAAAGGATGGGGTCTGGCAAGGCTTAGTCGGCTCGCGTTTGCAAAACGCTTTGGAAATGAAAACTGCTGCGCAGCACTGAGTCATGCAGCTGGGACTATGGAAAAGTGAAGTCCGCGGAGCCTAGGAATACATCTGGATCCCTTGCGGAGAGCCGCGGGGATCCGTGGGTTAAAGTGTAGGGTTCATATTCGCAACAATAACTCAGGACTGAGCACCGGGGACCTCAGCACTACAGGCTGCTCTAGGAAAAATGAAGTCTTGGGCGTTTTTGCAGGCAGAGTACCCTGTTTGGGACCGACAGACTGACAGAACATACGCGCTTTGGGCATGTGTTCTGCTCCCCAGTACAACGGCAGAAGTCCGGCTGTGCGCTGCGGAGGGAAGCGTTGCTGC
Source organism: Burhinus oedicnemus (assembly GCA_008921705.1). NCBI lineage: Eukaryota > Metazoa > Chordata > Aves > Charadriiformes > Burhinidae > Burhinus > Burhinus oedicnemus. The sequence continues at coordinate 33,764 of VFFE01006730.1, read as the reverse complement.
TCTGGATTAATTGCACAGAGAAGGGAATGAAGCTGGTCAGCAAAACCAGGCACTGAGCGGAGGAGAAACAAGACCAAATAATGTTTCTGTATCCAGGACAGCTCTCATTGTCAGTCTTGGGCACCCATATCACCCGGCTCCCGTAGTAACTGGTGCTCTCCCTATGACCCATGCACATTGCCATGTTGGTGATGACTCCCATTTGATGGGTGAGGAATTGGGGCAAAAAGGGCCATTTTCAGACCCCCCTCTCTGACATCTCTGTTTAAGGAGTGAGAAGCCATTCAGCTGTTTCAGGACTCACAACAGCCTATGGTAACAGGATGCTGTAGGTACCTCTCTTGGATATCTTTCTTATTTCTTCCAAAGGACGTGACCCAAATATGCTATAAGCCGCCGGATTTGAATCTGCCTTTTAGGGGACCTAGAGATCTGTCCCTCTGCTGCTTTTCTTCTAGTTATGCAGTTATCCACTTATGTTTCTTTTCCCCCAATTATCTTTTATTTTTTGAGAGAGGCAGAAAGTCCAACTGGGGGAAAAAAAAGTAGATGCTTCTGTTAAAAACCCCTTGCTCTCTCTATTTTACTTTGGTTTTGTGAGCAGATCCAAGCTAACCTCCATCTGCAATTTCAATTTGGGTCGTTCCTTCCCTCTGTCTGCAGGGAGAGGTCTCCGTTAGCCAAATGATTATTCTTGGAATAATAAAAACTTGCAGCTGGAACCAAGAGCCTGGCTGATGCGGACAATAAAACCATGGGAAGGCGTACAGAAAGAAGAGACCGCTTTGCCTTGCCAGGCTCAGAAATCTCCCTGTCCGTGTGGCTGCTTGCTTTCACTCCCTGCAGATCAAACCCGTCAAAATTAACCCAGCTGCTGACACAGAATAAAAAGGGAGAATATTGAAGGAAAACTCTACCCGAAATAGCAGTGATACGTCCAGCGAGAGGAGAAGGTAGGCAGCCTGCAGCCCACATGTACGAGCTTGTGTAAGGGGAAACCAGAAAGAAAATAACCACCCCATATTACTCTGCAGATATGGTGATCTCCTAAGTTTTGGAGTGAATAATGCCGTGAATAACATTACAGCGAGTGCTGTCGTAGAAGAACTGCATAAACCCAACAGACTGGGATATCTTTGAGATGCGTTTAAGTCTAAAATTCCCTGAAGCGTGGGCTTAAGTCCATTCCCTGTTCAGCAAATCGATATATACACTCTGTGCGATGCCTTGATCCTCAAACCCTTTTTACTCGTAAGGGTCCCAAAGGTTTTGCAAGCATTAACATGACAAAACATGACACATCAACACACACATGAAGTACAACACAGGGGCCACCAGCTAAAATACGCTAAGGACCTGTGATCCTGTGATGCGCTGTCATCTCAGCTCCTCTCTAAAGCTGATGGAGGTGAGAGCTCATGAACCATGTGGCAGAAGATCTCGTTCAGCTCTGGAGCACCAGGATGCGGCCAGGACACCTGGCTGGGGTTTAGGGAATGATGGGTGAGCCTAAGAGAATTCAGTATCTGATGTATCTGACTACACTTAAGCTCTGACCTGCAAAAAGAGAGCAGAGAGAGGGTCTTGTCTTAAATTTAATGACACCCAGAGTCTCAGCATATGTTCTGGTTAAGATTTTGATCCAAAGGTGCTGTGAATCCTCCTCACGAAAAGGTGTGCAACTCACCAGGAAAATGCTTTTTTCCAACCCCTCCTCAACATTTTCCAAACTGACGGGGACAAGCTGTCCCTTCCCTCTGCTCACTCTCCTTGGAGCCAGATGCCCGCAGAGACTGCTTGATGGTTAAGCGTTCCGAGCTGCAGGGATGCTCGCTGCCGTGCTGTGTGTCCGAGGCAGCCAGCCCGCCGCAGGGCTTGGCGGAGGAGCCAGATTCCTTGGCCTGGCCCTCGACCACCAGTTCATCCTCGCATACCAGGAGCAGTAACACGGCTCCCGGCTTTTCGCAGAGCCAGAGCTGCCACTAGACACCAAATCAGGAGTGAAGGAGAAACGGGCACATGTATTTTGTTTGCAAGACAAACGCAAACAAAGATGTTTTGCTTTTGAAACCACAAAATTCTGCGGTTTACAAAGAATTCTTTGCGCGTCCCCTAACACTCCCTGTCCTCTTCTCTTCTTACCCCTTCCCTGGCTCATCGCATGCTGCTTCTGGTCTTACCGACCTTCCCTCATCACGTCCTAGAGAAAAAAGCAGGAGGAAAATATGTCCCCACCAAAGCCCCAGCACCCTGCAGACAAGCCAGATGTGTACATTGGCTTTTTGGGAACATGCAGGGAGAAAAGCCTAGATGGGCAGGGGTTATGCATTATTCAATCTAGACCACTCCTCTCTTGGGTCCAGAACTGTCGCTAGCACTGTGTGCTAAAGAGGGCTGAAAGTGCTTTAGCTCTTCAACTCCCCTCCCTCCCTGTTGCATCCCAGTACTGACACCGTTCCCACCATTGTTCTCCTCCGCCTTCCCCATCTTTTGCTTGGGATTTAGGAAGAGATGGGAAGATTTGAGGTGGAAAGAGCTGTGATGCCAACAGTACAGCAGAAGAGAGGAGAAGGACATTGGCTGGGATGGGAGGGTAGCTGCTAGAAGATCTCTCTGGTGGTTCCCATCCTTCCGTGCAGCCCTAAGTGGTGGCTAAGTGGGAAGTTGATTCCACTCCAAAACCAAGCTCCAGAGCCGAGCCATGGTTACGGGCAGAGTCCGGCCAGAGCCCAACCAGAGCCCAGGTCCCCGAGACTGGGCACGCCAGAGCCTCCTCAGCTCTGTTCCCAAGTTTGGTGCAGCTCTCTGCACACACACATCAGGTCACATCTTCCCTCACTGATTCCTTCAAGTGCTGTTGCTCAGAGAAAGGAAAATAAACCAGTGTTCATCTTTCCTCCCTGGACCCTGCCTTGACCCCTCTCGTGCACCAGTCCTCGTTGTTCCCAGTGCTCCAAACAATGTGTGTCTCTTACCCCAGCACCTCGGTGTAAACTGATACCAATCCCAGCAAGCTGTTTCTCTTGCTTAAGGAGTTTAGTTTGCCAAACTGAAATTTGAGAAATTCAGACCGGAAAGAAATAGGAAGAGCAGTGGAAATTCCCTAGGGAATGGGATCACAGAGAGGTGTGGGAGGTCCTCAAGCACAGGTCTGGAGGACTTCCCACCAGACACAGCTCCCTCCAACCAACACCAGTGAGTCTGGTTTAGGACCTCAAATAAAATCCCCCAGGGATCTGTATGATGCTGAGGGCTGATATATACTCTCTGTAAAACTCTCCTGTACTCTGTAGGTTGATTTTACTCAATAAAAACCCATCAAGAAGTGAAGAAAATTAAATCTTGAAATCCAAGCTCTGAACCTGACCACAGAAAGTGTTTTAACACTGTCAGTCCTTCCACAGGCTCTAGGAAGCTCACTGGGGACCTCTCCATTGCCACTGAATTTATGGAGAAGCTATTCAGTTACTGCAAAGACGGCACAGATGATAGGTAGGTACGGAAGTAGGTGGATGGATGGAGGGAGGGAGGAAGAGAGAGCACAAGCAGCTGTGATTTCATTTGTATTTGACTGCGTAAACCAGACTCTGAGTAATACAAGATCAAACCACTTCGCTAACCTATACAGCTCCGCGTGTGCGGAAGCGTTATGAGAAAGACTGGAAACTTCTTACACCAGGGTCTTGTTTTTCTTTATAGAAAACATAGGAAAATCTTAAATTCTTAAATCTGAGAAGACCTGTGGCGGGTCCTTCCCAGCCCGAAAGGAAAACCATCCTGTTTAGGCAGTGCAACAGACTCAAATACCCAAGATGAAAACATGCACCATCAAATGCTGGAGCAGGTGGAGGATTTTTAGCCTGAAGGAATGAAATAACCTGGGAATGAAATAAGGGGATAAATAGGTTAAAAATGCCTCCTTGATAAAACATTGCAAGGAAAGTATAGAGTTCTCTCCCTTGCCTCTTGTGTTTTGGGTGCCTTTTGGTTTTCACCAGTAAATACTAATTGATGCAGCAATGATTAGCCAAAACGCTAAGCTACAGACTTACCTTCTCCTTTTGATGACCGTGGTTCCCCCAAATTCCATCTCAGGGTCCACCTTGTGCAGACCAGCCCTGGAGAGCACGCCCTGAAATGCAGACTGAATTGGGCCCGGACGGCAGGAAAACACCTCCCTGGTTTATTAGGGCAGGCATGAGCTGAGAACCCTGCTGCTCAGCTATGCTGATACACAGATTTTAAAGCATCAAAGGAACATGGAAACCACCTTTCACCCCACAGGGGCTCTGGCTGTGTGCACGGCTACCCTCTAGCTGAGAAGGGTTAAGCCATGTAGCATCAGCAGCACTCTCTGGGCAAGGACAATGAGCTGCTGCTGCTGGTTCTTGTGCTGGAGCCTTCGGATTCACTTTTAACACATTGCTCGAGGCACAAGAAGGAGTCTCGAGGGGTAAAAATGGCCATAAGCAGCTGCAGAAGGCACCTAGAGTGAGCTGGAGAAGTAACTCTTTGCATCAAAAAAGCAAAGCAAGCTGCAGGCTGGGGTCTCTTGTTCCTGAGCTGCAAAGCCTCTCGGTTCTTCAGTCCCCCAGGACACAGCCTTTGAAGACACAGGTGGGAAGCGTGCTCACTCCTGAACAGTTTGGATGAGAGTGGGTACACATGTGAGTGCCTGTTTAGCACCCAGAGAGCTAGGCTGGTCTGCTGGGCAGGTAGGTGCCTCCTTCAACCACACCAGTCTCTTGGTATGAACACCTCTAGAAGCTTCGGGGCTCTCCAAACCATAGCAGGCACCTCACCAGGGGTGTACAGGCTACTCTGAAGTGGTAGATGGAGACTGCTCTTTCCGCTGGGGTGGGGAACATGGCTCTGAGTCAACAGAGCAAAGACACAATGCACGCAATGGGAAAATATTCAACTCGGTGGTTTTGGCTCGAGCAGGGAGCATTTCTCTCATGCCAACAGCCTTTCAGAGCTGACTTTAGCAAGCACCTCCTGTCCATATCTTGACATAACTCCTTGACAGTTCCCTTCAGCTCTGTGAGCTCTGCTCTGTTGAGACCTCCCTGCAGTGCTGCCTCCAGCTCTGTGGTCCTCAGCACAGGAGAGACATGGACCTGTTGGAGCAGGTCCAAAGGAGGCCACGAACATGATCAGAGGGCTGGAGCACCTCTGCTATGAAGACAGGCTGAGAGAATTGGGGTTATTCAGCCTGGAGAAGAGAAGGCTCTGGGGAGACCTTATTGCGCCTTCCAGTACTTAAAAGGGGCTTATAAGAAAGACGGGGACAAACTTTTTATCAGGGCCTGTTGCGATAGGACAAGGGGTGATGGCTTTAAGCTAAAAAAGGGAAGACTCAGACTAGACATAAGGAAGAAATTTTTTATGCTGAGGGTGGTGAGACACTGGCCCAGGTTGCCCAGAGAGGTGGGAGATGCCCCATCCCTGGAAACATTCCAGGTCAGGTTGGACGGGGCTCTGGGCAACCTGGTCTACTTGAAGATGTCTGTGCTCATTGCAGGGGAGGTTGGACTAAATGACCTTTAAAGGTCCGTTCCCATGCAAACTATTCCGTGATTCTATGTTTCTGTGAAATCACTAGAGGAATGAAGGGGGTATTAAGCCCCACCAGCAATCAGTAAGTGGGAACTTGGATGCCTGATTCCAGTTTGAGGATCCTTCCACCCCCTTTTTGTGCCTTTCTACAAACCTGGCTATATGCAGACCGCACTGGATGCCCTCCAAAGCATGTCACAAACACCCCTTCTGTCTGTCTCCTCAAATGATATCCCTGGGAGGAGAGCTTTGGCTTCTGCTTGGATCAGAGATGAGCAGAACGAGTACAGTCCAGGCTTAGAGTCAAGGTCAGGAAATAGTGCTTGTTTTATAAGCCTGATATTCTTTCTTTATTGTCCCTGCTCCTTCCCACCCTTCATAGGACAGTTCAATATTACAGCTCCTGTTAATTATTCATCACAGCCTGTATTTGCTTAGGTAACTGTTCACATCATGAACTCCACTAACCTGCCCTATCTAGCCTTACCGGGTTGTAAATTAGCAAGAGCTGAGGCAATGTTGATGAACGGCAGCCACGATGAACAGGCAGTTTCAGGATGACTTTGCAGTGTTTCGAAGCACGGGTGATCTTTGCTTCTCATTTTTGCCTCAACGGTGCCTGGCCAAGGCATTGCTGGGTCCCAGAGAGGCACACATGGGCTATGCTTATTTTATAGGTACCACATGAGTGAAACCAAACACAAGTTTGTGCGGCAATGATTTAAGAACAACCTCAGGTCTTGCAGGTCCCTTTCTTCTGTGTAGGACGATGAGTAGTGCGGTGAGCTGAAGGGCAGGAGAAATGGAGGAGCCACAGAAAGGAGGTGACTGGGGAAGCCTTTTGGACCTTTCATGCAGTCCCCGTCCTGGGTACCCCAGGCAAGGGATGGCCGGGTCATGGGCAGGAGGCAGGCACCAGGGCTGCTCAGGGCACGTGCGAGGTTTGGTGCGGATTTTGAGGGGCTGTGAGCCAAGCTCCGGTTATCCTGGCAGTTTCCTCTGGGGTGTTCAACCTGACTCAGCTCCACAGGAGTCACATAATCCTCACTTGTTTGAGCAGTTTAAAGAGGAGCAACATCACTGGTTTCAAGGGAAGCACACCAGCAGAAAGCCAGCACAGACAAACTGAATGAATCCAGCCCCTGAAAAAGTTTGGACTAACGCACCCGAGAGGCAAACATCTACTTTACAGGAAGAAGGTCAAAAGCGGGCTACTAGCCAGGAAAGAAATTTGGGATCATGGTAAAAATATCGCTGTAATGTCTGAGCAGACCATAGAGCAGAAGAGACAGCAGAGATGAGGCTGGATTGCATTCCTAGGGCAACACGATGTACATTAAATGCTTGGTGCAAGCTGCTCTAGACAGTGCTGGTTAGGTCCTGCTTGGAGGAGTCATTCGGCACCCCAGGAACTTTGGTGTGATTACACCATAGCCGATGACAGGGGTCCTCCATCTTTTTCTGAGCTTGAAAGTGGAAGATAAAAGCGTGTCAGGACTGTGGGAGAGAGCATCCTCCGGAGTCAGACATGATCCACAGCCTCTTGCCAGGAGTTGGGGAGATTAGTCTTCTTCAAGCTAACCTGAAGGCTGCCCAAATGCAGCTCCAGTCCACAGGCAGGATTTTACCCAAAAGCTTTGGATGCTACTGCACAAAGAATATAGCGTTGTAGTGTCTCGGTCTGAGACTGGTTCCACTGCTGACTTTCCTTCAAATAAATTAATGCAAAAACCTGCCAAAATGTGGCAGTGTAGCAACTTCACTGAATTGAGTAGAGGTTTTCCCTGGTTTCCGCTATGGCGTCTGTCCTTCTGGTAGAGCTGGAAGCCAAGGAAGGTCCTGCAGGTAGGGAGCCCGCACCAAGACAAGCAGCCAAACCACTCATGTCACTCATGTGGCTTCAGGACATATGTTGGTGCTTCCCAGAGGATTTTTACCCTGTCTTCACTGGTATGGTTCCTGCAAGGACCTGGTGGAGAGCAGGACCAGCTGGTACAAGCAAGGTCCCTGCTGAGGGGAGACTGGCATGGGCAATGGCAGCTCCGTTATTCCTTGGACTGCCTGCAAAGCCCAACCTGTACGGCAACACTGATAGCTGTGCGCTGTTGCTTCCTCTACCCTCCATGGCCCATCTGCTGGGCAAAGCAGGCTGGGGTAACTGGGAAGCAGGAGGAAGAGCCCAGGCACAGCACTGTGCTGCAGTGGGGAGGGGAGAGGAGAGGGTACTCCGTGGGCAGGCATGGTCCTCTGGGGGAAAACCCCATGGGACAACTATGTGGCAGCCTCCCACATGTAATTATCACTCCAGCCACATCTTCTGGGCTTCAGCTCCTCTGCTTCCTGACTCCATGTCAAACACGGAGGGATAAAGGCAGGGTGATGCTAGGTTCCCTGCCTCCTGGGCCGCTCAGCATCCTTTATCATCTTTGTGCAGCTGTGGCTTTTTCCACTTGGGAGGCGTTTCCCTAAAAGCAGCAGTGATGGTGGGGAGGGATGGTTGCCTTCTGTTCCCTCCCTAAAAAGGGTTGCACCTATTTAAAGAGGCAGGTAAATAAATACAGGAGTTTTTCTACCTCTATATTGGGTAAATACGCTGCTATAAAAACCTTTGGACAGCACAGCAATTTGATTAAGTGGCCTAATTTCCAGTGTAAAGCACCTTACAACATATTGCGTTAATGAGAGTAGCTGGCAGACGAAACCCAGGGCTGAGACTGGGTATTGCTCTGCTCCCATTCTTGCTGTACAATGATCGGAAGGTTTTCTACACCTGCTTACTCTCCTCTGTCTTTCATACCCTCTTATGGCCAGGTTTTTAGGGCTGGGACAACCTCTAACTGAGTTATATCAGGGTGAGGTCAAGGGATGAACAAGAGGAGTAATTGCTGCCCTTCTGGCACTTCCCAGGGACACCTGAGAGTAATCTCAGCCCCAGGGTTAGGTTACCTTGTGTGGTACCCAGATGGGTTCCCTGGGTACCCCAAAACTTTGTGCCTCCATGATGTTCTACTTCCAGCCCAAAGTGACTCGCTTGCTCCTTTCTCCAGGCTGCCTCTTTCTTCCAGACTTCGGCCACGGTACAGGGTCATGTTTGGGGTTTTCTGCTGCGATGAAGCCTTGTCTGTCAGTGGGACAGGGTCCTTCTCCCATCCCCTTACCCTACTTACAGGAGAAGGAGTTACCATGTATTGTCATAGCTGAGAAAAATATATTTCGGAGAGGACTTTAAACCTAATGATTCGGGGTGGGAATCAATGTCAGTGATACTCCTCCAGAAGGCAGAGCTCCTCACCATGTCTCACACAATGGGTGTCCTCATCCCATGAGTTGCTGGAAAAGGAGAGTATGGAGATACTAAAGGCAGCTCTGCCCTGGCAATAAATCTCTCTAATAGCATATTCCTATGGATATTTTCATTTTGACATAGAAAACCAGCTATTACACAGGTGAAGCATCTCCCGGACAAATGGGGAGAGCTGTAGGTTTTGTTTCGTTGTGTAGGTTGGAGGGTGGAGTGTGCTGGTGTAGTTACGGGCAGGCAGACTTCATGGTGGGTGTGAATATTATTTTAAGGTCTCTGTCCCTTATGTGTTAGTGCTTACATCACTGCGGGGAAAAGCACTCCAATAGCCGTAATGAGGATTAGCCGTGTTTCCTCCTTCTGGGAGATTTTGCAGCAGTCCAGATTTTCAAGTGCTCAGCTCTCAGCTGTGACCTCTCCCGAAAACGCGTCCCCTTGCTCTGGGAGCTCTCCTGGCTCCAGACTCTGCAAACACTCCACATGTGTCAGTGAATAGCAAAAAAAAAAAAGCAAGAAACAACAACTGCAGAAACACCCAAGCCCCATACAGAAAAAAAAGGGCTTTAAGGAACCTAAATAAACGTCACCCAAAAAAATCCCCCGACTATTTAGGGTTCTTTGCTTCTATTTTCATTTCCTAGCTGCCTCAGACCTCCTTCTGCAGACTTTTATGGCAGGGGTTTCGACGTGTCACTCTCTGCCCTGGCGAGACAGCCGGCTCCGGTCCTGCAGCCCCTGCCTGAGCAAAGCCCTCCTTGTCTTGAGAACTTTTCGGGGAAAGTTTCCTCCAACTGCTCGGCCGGGCGTGCTGCCAGCAAAGCCAGCCCCTCTGGGCTCATCAGAAGAGACCTTGTACTACATTTTCCACTATACTTATCTAATCTTGGCTTGCGTCCATCTAGTGTTTGTGCAGTAATTACCTCACTAGGCAAAACAGTTCCACTGCCTAATTGTCTTCGCTCTCAGGAAATTGTTCCTAATAGCCAGCTAAATTTAATCTCCCCTTCCTTGCTCTATCCACCACGGCAAACCTGTGCAGCCCTTCTCCCTCTGCTTACGGTTCTATACGTGAAGTGATTATGTGGCGTTATCTGCTCTTATTTCTCTAGGTCAAACATGCAAAATTACTTTTTAGGACTTGCGTGAGTCACAACCGTCATCCTTAACTTATTTTCCTTGGGCTTGTTTGAACTTCTTTCTGCAGTCTTGCAGACCACGTACAAAACTGAGGTGTGTTCAGCTCCCAAGTGCATTGAACTCATGAATCAGGCTACTACAAAACAGCTTTTCCTTAAAAGAATAAGAATGTGAAAAGAAGAGAGGGTTTTTTAAAACTTCACCTAGATTTGGGCCTCGAGAGTATCCTTTAAATTTTTTTTCAGTGGCTTTCAATGATTGATATATCCTTCATTTTCTAAATGGAAGGTAAATGTTTGCAGATGATCAAGAAGCTGGATCTTTAAATAAAATGTCATGTATTTGACTGGACAAGTTGGCACTGCTGGAACACAACAAATTTAAGGGCTTAACCGTAGCGAAGAGTCATAATATGAACCAAAAAGGGTAGTCCTGGTTCCCTTCTGGTCTCCCACCAGCTTGAATTTACAAACATTTTTGCTGAGGTGTCTTGCCTCAAAGAATCAGTAGCTGTCAGGGACGTTTCCATGTAGCTTCTCAACTTCAAGGCTTTCCCATGAGCCTTGGAAACAGCAGCAGAGAAAATGCAGAAGTACTAAGTCTGTATTTTTGAGCTGTAGAAGATCACGACCCTTAGGCATACCTGCTGGAGCTTGGTACTGGAGAGGAGCAGAGCTGAAGGCTAGGTGAAGCAAGGGGTTCTTTGGTGTCTCCTGTGTAGGAATTGACAAGGTAAGTGTGTGCTAGGGGAAATTACCTGGGACATCAGGATAAATTAATATTTGACAGCCATCGAATGAGGAGAGGATGGTGCATGGGGCTTGCTGGAGAACTGCCCCATGAGAAAGGGCAGGAGCTCTGCTCCCAGCCCCCGTCCCCTGAGAGAGAAGAGGACCTTTCCCTGCACCCCTCTGCCACTAAGGAGGACTGCGAAAAATGCGGTTGTTTTTCACCATTTCTAATAGAAGCTTCCCCTCAGGCAGCCCCCTCCAGCCTTCGCACCATAATCCTTGGCCATGACCAGGCCCTAGGTACACTGTGGCTGTACACGGACCACATGCTCAGGTTGCTCGCTTGAGCTTTGCTTCTCAATGTGTCATGTCCTGCAACACCAGGCATTTTTAGGAACCCGATCTTGAATCGTGTCTCCATCTTCTACTCAAGAGAGCAGCAGCAGGGTCAGGATACAGGGACAGCCAAGCATCTCAGTGGGCTTGGGACTGGCTGGGAGACCAGTTTCTGTTGCCTGTCCATCCTGCGTGCTCCAGCGTGCCCTCCCAAATGTGTCCTTTGCCATGGCTCCATGATGCAGAGTCCGCATACCCTCACACACGTAGGCAGGCTGCTTCCTAAAAACTCCGCGTAGCTGCCTCACCTTCACTACATTGATTTCTACACCACCTCCTTTCCAAGAGGTTTCTAATTACTGTTTTCCAGCTCGCAGACATATACGACTGGCCCGGTGGAGCCTCATGGTGGGAGCGAGTGGGAGGAAAAAAGGTTGTGTTTGAGCTCAGGGGATTGCACCATCCCGGTAGAACCAGTTTCCCCAAATGAGTCGCATCCTGTGGGACTTTTAACACCTCCGTGTTGGCACATCCCCGTGTCTCTCATGTCTGCGCTATCCCCAAACCCTGCTGGGAAGGGGGTTTGTCTTCTCCCTGAGAAAGCTTATAGCTACTGGGACAGCTGGCATCTCCCCATGCACCTCCTCCTGCCTGAGTCATCCTTTAGCACTTCCACGGAGGACTTAACCCTGACTCTTATCACCAAGGACTGCTTGCAGACACAGCTGGCGTGTGCTGACCGCTAAGCCAGGAGCTAAGGAGAGTTTGCCCCCACCTTGCTTTACAGGTTGCCTTTAGGTCTCCAAGCATCTGGCTCAGGGATTTCACCCGCGTTTGTGCAGGACCTCGTACAACAACTTCAGTTTGTGCCGAGGACTCACGCCTGCCTGCAATAAAGACACTCCATATCCATCAAGAAGAGGATCGAGGCCAGGAAGGGGGTGTTACGACTGACCTGCACGCTGAGGCGTTGTCAGAGGTGGTTGAAAGTGAAAAGGGAAAGCGCACGTGTTGACTCCTCCAACCCACAATGGGTTTTTGGTCACGACTGCTCATGGATAGGCCATTTGCCCTTGCAAGAGCAAACAACACGCATGTCATATTGAAACCAGGGGAGGCAGGAAACACAGAGCCCCATGGTGCTGTTCTTGAATAAAGTCGTTTTTCAAAAGTGGGACTGGGCTTTAAAACAGAGCCGTGGCTTGTGAAAAGACTGACTCAGTGTGTGCTGGGATCTGCCGGGTCCCAGGGAGGAAGCCAGCTCTGATAAGACTTCTTTTTGTACGGTAGGGACCTCTGGTTAGTTTTCTGTAGCAAAACTATTCACACCAGCAGACAAACACGCACACACACAAAAAAATCCCCATGACTTTTCCCTAACAGGCAGAAATTTAGTGATCAAAATTTTGGCCCTTTTAAAACCCCTTTGAAGTCAGAGGCCGAGGTTTTGTAGTTGTTTTTTCTAAAGCTCTCTGTAACTGCTGACATCTGCTGCACATATGGTTTCAATGTGATTAGACTTCCGATCTGGTTTTTTTTTTTTTTCTTTTTAACTTGACAAAGTACCTACAAACCAGCCACATTTCCATGAGGAAGGGACTTTTAATAAGATTCCCAGAAAGAAATGCACTTCTGCAGATTCATTAGACAAATAATAATCTCTCTTTTTGATTTCTCTTTCCTCCCTTTGAAATATGTGGGAATTTGCCCAAAGGAGGGAAGCTTTAGGTGGGACCACGCTTTACTTCCCCAAATGCCTTCAGGAAAAATTACTCAAGGGTAATTACACATCTTTGCAGATGCACTGGGAATGCACAGATCACTCGGTCTAGCTAGGCAGCGTTGGATCTGCAAGCATGAAGCTGTGTTATTATTTGTAGTATGGAAAATGTCTGGAGGCCCAGGTGGCAGATGAGATGCCCCTGGGCAAGACGCTGCTTGTGGCAGGGGATGGGAATTCAGCCCCATCTCCCAAAGAGGACAGGCGGTCCGCTGCAATGGTGAAGATCACTGTAGATAACACAGATCCTCTCTGGAATTTCCTTTTAAATACCATCATTGGGGTTAAGGGTATGCCTTGAATGTCTTCAGGGTACCAGCAGCAGGTTGGGACCTTTGAGTCTTGAAGATCTGAGATCTACATGAATCGATAGCCAGAGACAAAAGTCCTCCTCACTCTTTCGGCTCTTCTGAAGATCTCGGTGTCACAGTAGAGTTTGGCCCCATGTATGTTAACAAAGCAGTTGCCATATGAGGGCAGATTAACGCTCAGCCTCATCTTGTGTCCCGGGTGGTATGTAAGCTCTGATGCCTTCAGGCACAGCAGGAGGGGCCCAGGGCTTTGCTCCACCTGTAGTGCCAGAACCATCTGCCCAGAGGACACATCCTGCAGCACAGAGGCAGCTACTGGTGGTCAAAGCATATCGACATCTATAGTGCTTAGAAAATTTTCAGAATCTTTTTTTGTTTCTGCCCGCCTCTGATCTCTCTCTTTGCCCTATTAACTTCCTGTAGGTCTGCCATTTCTCATTCCCCTTAGAAACCACCTAATCCTGCTTTGAACCCTGATAGTCTTCCCCATGTAGCAGTTATTCTTGAGCGATTCTTGGGGCAATGAATCCTCCGGGCTCATCAGACATGAGATAAACTCAGAAGAGCTGGTGTGAGAATGCTGCCTACCCTTTCCAATGCGTCCCCTATGCAGCCAAACGCTCCCAAAGGAGCCCTTTTCAGGAGTCTTGTTTTATTGTATCTGCTCTATTTAAGCGCTGTTTTTTTTTTTTTCCTGTAGTGGACTTTGCATTTGCCCACACGGATAAAAACGGTTGTGAACTTTCCTGACCCATTGCCTGTAGATTACGAAGTTCATGAGACGCAAGATTAACCCCGGGCTGCGAAGTTTCTAGGCTGAAGTCAGCTGATAAAAGCAGAATGCAAAATCACCGCTGTGCTCACTCTGCCGAGATAATAGTTTACTATCGGTGAGTTTGTACACGCTTGCAAAATATTTACCTAATAGAAGAATAAAGGTCATGTAAGTACCTGGGTAGTTGTGAGAGAGGGAAAAAAAAAGCAGATGCAGAGATGTACAGAACATTTTGCCTAGTTGACACAGCTATATGATAAGAAAGCCCTGGTGTCACACCCTCCCTCGTGGGCAAACCAGTTTTTATGAAGGAAATAAAGTAGTGAGTGAGCAAGATTCACTCCTGAGATTTCCAGTGAAAATATATCTTGTCCAATCACACTACTTGGTAGCAACACCAGCTGCTCTACCAGTCCAACAGGCATTTTTAAACTGGGACGCAAGCGTGATCTTAACCTTCCTCTCCACGTATCATTTTCTTTCCCTGCCTCTTGGAAATAAGCACTTTTTCCCCTTCATTAGCATCACCTCTGCCCTACAGATAAGAGGTGGTCTAACCAGCGTGAGTCTAATTAAATGCAAGACGCTTGTTCTCAAAGCTTGCTGCTCTCGTTTTAGCCCTAGAGAAGCTGGTGCACCCAACGTCTTGCTTACTGTCTCCAGCAATATCGGGCGGGTAATAAGACACTGCTTCTGTTGCAAACCTGTTTTGGCTCAGTTGATCTGGTGTTTCATGCCCTTCATTTGCCTTGAACTCTGTTCAGACAACCCGGGTTAGCCTCTGTCAATCTTCAGCCCTTGCTCTTGTGATCTCAAATGCCAAGATGCCGAGTGAGATTTAGATGAATATTCCCCTAAGTGTCCTACTCCGGGAGAAAAGATCAAAGAGGGAAGATTTAAAACATGAACTGTGGGGCAGGGGGGCTTACTGGGAGAAGGGACACATGTCCAAGCATCCCCTGCCAGCCTCCAGGTTGGGTGACCTGGCTTGGGGCACTGGTGCTCTCACTGAAGATGCCCATTCAATTTATTCATGAAACCAATGAAATCAGAGTTTTATTTGAAAAACACTGGCCCGATCCAGAGTTTGCATGACTCTTGGTGACATCTGAGCACATCTTGCCATGGTGACATCTGACCACATTAAAGGTTAGTTCGTGTTAGTCACACTGAGCAATACCTTCCCCCTCACCTGAGAAGAGGTAAAGAAGCAGGGTTTGTTTGATAATAAAAGGAGTTACCTCCGAACTAACAGCAAAAGTCAGTTTTATCAGCTGCTTGGCACGCACAGCGGCCGCTTCCCTTTGCTGAGAAGCACTCATACTTTCTACTGACTACAACCTAATAAATTGCCCAATGACACATGTCTGAGCGTTAAATGACCATATTGCAAAGGTAAAGGTGACAAGATAGCAACTGTAAATACAGCATTTTGCTCAAGGCTGCAGAGCTCCAAGTAGTCTGAGCGTGCTGGGTGTTTTCTGGGAGACAGCTCTGCTGATTAAGTGGTAGGACAAGGACTTTTTCCTTCACAAAGCTCACACTGGGAAGTCCTGTTTGTTTAGCCATCAGCTGCTGTGTCAGGAGAGTTCACCAAAAGCATATCACCGGAGTTCAAACTGTGTTCCTCTCCTTTGGAAAATGAAGGGAAAATTCAGACCAAGCTTCAAGTTAAAGATGAATAGCGCATTTGCAATTAGTGATGCCAATACACCGCGAGCTCTTTAACTACCAGCAACGAACTTGTGAACCTACGGAGTGTCTTTTGGTGGGGCAATCCCAAGCACAAATCCAGACTGGGCGGAGAATGGATTGAGAGCAGCCCTGAGGAGAAGGACTTGGGGATATGGTGATGGGTGAAAAGCTGGACATGAGCTGGCAACGTGCACTGGCAGCCCAGAAAGCCCCCCGCATTCCGGGCTGCATCCCCAGCAGCGTGGGCAGCAGGGCCAGGGAGGGGATTCTGCTCCTCTGCTCCACTCTGGGGAGACCCTATACTCTGTCCAGCTCTGGAGCCCCCAACATAAGAAGGACACGGACCTGTTGGAGCGAGTCCAAAGGAGGTTACAAAGATGATGAGAGGGTTAGAGCACCTCTGCTGTGAGGACAGGCTGAGAGAGTTGGGGTTGTTGAGCCTGGAGAAGAGAAGGTTCTGGGGAGACCTTAGAGCAGCTTTCCAGTATCTGAAGGGGGCCTACAAGAAAGCTGGAGAGGGACTTTTTACAAGGGCATGTAGTGATAGCACGAGGGACAATGGCTTCAAACTGGAAGAGAGTAGATTTAGGTTAGATATTAGGAAGAAATTTTTCACTCT
Organism: Burhinus oedicnemus; assembly: GCA_008921705.1. Taxonomy (NCBI): domain Eukaryota; kingdom Metazoa; phylum Chordata; class Aves; order Charadriiformes; family Burhinidae; genus Burhinus; species Burhinus oedicnemus. Next base: position 17,520 of record VFFE01006730.1, on the reverse strand, counting down.
GAGGGTGGTGAGGCACTGGAACAGGTTGCCCAGAGAAGCTGTGGCTGCCCCATCCCTGGAGGTGTTCAAGGCCAGGTTGGACGGGGCTTTGAGCAACCTGGTCTAGTGGGAGGTGTCCTTGCCCATGGCAGGATCGTTGGAACTAGATGATTTTTAAGGTCCCTTCCATCCTAAACCATATCATAATACTATGATACTACGAAAACACTTCTGTTTCTTGTAGGGAAATGAGGCACATCAGAGGGAACATTTTGCAAAATAATTGCTTCCTGTTTTGAAGATCCTTAAGCCAAGATACACCTAAAATGGGACCTAAGTGAAACATCAGAGGATGTCCACACAAGTCCTGATCCTGCAGGAGCTCACATCTAGAGAGTCAGCAGCCTGAGGAGCACACGTCAGGTCCGTGCAATGCAGATGTGCGGTACAGGACCCAAACTCTCTTTGAGGCCATGAAGAGCTGTCATCTCATGCCCGTCCTGTAACCAACAGCAGCAATCAGCACCTGCAGAGGCTTGCTGTCTCTCCATATAGGGCTGACACTGGGTCACACCAATACCCCTCCCTTCCTGGTGTCTTCAGGACATGCCTAGCTCCCACCAACTCTCCGCATGAAGGGGAGAAATGCAGCTTGAGGGTCTCACCTTTCATAGCGTCATGGGATAATTTGGGCTGGAAGGGACCTCAGGAAGTACCAGTCTGACCTGCTGCTCCAAACAGGGATGGATGCAAGCCTGTGGATATACCCTATAAATTCCCTTTGAAGTGTTCATGGCTGGCACGAGCTTCACCCAAGCTGGCAGACTGAGATAATCTGGTCTGAATCTGGCTGTCAAGAACAGTCGGTTTATGAAACATGTGCCCTGAATACAGCCCAGAGACGTTCACGCCCTCAGGTCCTAAAGCTTCTCAGCTTCCAGTTAGAGATCCTGTCCTCCCTGTGGAGTCAGTGGGAATGTCCCCAGGGGCAGCCCCTTGTTTTCCCTTTACGTAAGCATGGGTCATAGAGCAGGCAGGCTGCCCACGGCGCTGTGAAATGGGGAGATCTCAGTCTGGTTTATTACCTGGGATTAGCTCATTAAAGACCTGTAGTTTCCAGAAGTCCTCATGCAAGCAAAGAACAGCTTCCATAGCCTCTCAGGGGAAAAAAACCATTATTTCCACAGCCCATGTGGCATTTCCCTTAAAATTTGCTCACAGCGCCTTGCAGCCCAGCAGCCAAGGTTACAGCGGATACCTTATTCCAGCCTTACCAGCTAATTATATGCTGCAGACGCAGCTAACACCCATGGTCTAACGTTGCTTTAATGAAATCTCCCCAGTGGGGACTCAGAAGGGAAAAAAAAAGAAATGAAAATGGACAGATAGACACTATCTGTCCTGACAAAGTTGTTAATTTCACACTGACTACAGCAAAGCCCTGCGGTGTCAGAGTGCTCTTTGCTGACTGCCGACAGAGACTTTATTCACGGCATTAAAATTGTGGCCTTCTTGTCGCATTCAAGGTCCCTTGGTCTTCCGTGTAGAAATGCCCTTGAGGGGAGCGTTCGCTTTCCCATGCTTCTGGCAGGCCAAGGGCTGAGGCCTCGAAAATTGCCCAGATGCACGTCATCGAGCCCCGTGAGGTCAAAGGATTCATTGTGTGAGAAAGCTCTGGTTAGAGGAGGATTTGCAAAATCAAACCCTAACTGACTGCGAATTGTGCTGGCCCAGGAGAGCCACATCCCTGGGGTGTAAGAGTGCCACTTGTTCCAAATGCAGTGGGAAGAACGTGGAGCTGCATTGGTTTTTAACCCTGATGGCTGCTGGGAGTGGTCAAGAGGAAATTCATGTTAAAGGGTCCAGAACTTAACTTGACCTGCCCTTCTCTCTCCAAAAAAAAGCCAACCTGCATCCTGTGCTGCCTGCAAGAAGGAACCGATGGCAGTGTTCCTTTTCTCCTCGCGACCATCTTCATTCATGACCGTCTTCATTCACGACCACGTAGATTAATCTCCATCCTCTAGCAGTTCCTGTCCTTTGGGTGAGCAAGATCAGACACTTCCCTGGACATTTAATCTGAAACACCAAAAAAATGAAAGCAAATCAGACCCTGATTTCCTACATGTTCATCTCAGAGGGGTTCGCTAGGCAATGGTGTATCCTGCAGTTACTTCTGAACTGAGCCCAATAAATTGTAATTGGCCTAAGCAGATTTTCAGAGCAAATATCAGCTTTTAATTTCCAAAAGGTCTTATGGTTTTAATTTCCAGGTCTTATGTTTCAACAGTTAATCACTTCTCTGTTATTTCTGTCTCTACCTTCAGGTCAGTTCACCCTTTCCTGTTAGATCAGCAGACCTTATTAGTGCAATCAAATGTCCTCCCAAATACAATCCCAAGGTCATGTCCTTAAACAAAAAAAGTAGCCAAGAGCATATGGAGATGCTAGATGGACAATACACCACCTTTGGCTCCTTTGCTTCATCACTAAGTACCTGCTGACTGGGGCTGACCAGGGTGGATTTCAACCTTTGGCTTCCCAGCAAAATGCCGTTGCTGTTCCAGCATCTCCAAGGCACCTTCCCTGACTGCTATACCTCTGTTCAAGTCATTAGCTGGAAACTTGGACTCAAGCCTACAAACGTGTGACCCTCCCTGTCATTCATTGCTAGCCTCTGAGCGAGTGATTTAATAATCCTGTACTAAAAACACGGAAAGAAGAACGTGACTGTGAGAACACTGTGGGAACGGCGGGAGCTCAGGAAGTACCAGATTCCTGCAGAGAGGAGCCTGCACTCATGGGGAAAACTGAACACAACAAAGCGTGGCCCAGCTCCAGAGAGGTGTTGAAAAGCAGGAGAAAATCCTCTTTTTCACACGAAAAACCTTCCCTGTTTTTTCAGTGCTGGTTAAAACAAATTCTCTTTTTTGGGAACAGGGGTCTTATAATTGCACAGCTTCTTCATACCTTTAAACAGAGAGCTCCTTTGACACATGCCTGCTGGCAGCAAGCCCTTTCCTTCCATATGAATGGCTCTTATTTCCCTTCCTTTTCCTCAGCCTCTCTTGTACGGTCACATCACGCACAATATTTAACCCAGCCGACCTCCTTTATTTCCCATATTTAGAAAACATTTCCCATTTATTCCGAGGTGCCAGAGCTCCGTGACTTGGATTGCTTTTATATCCAGCCTGGGGAAGGGGAAAGTGGAGGATGCAGGGAAGAGTTCCTCCAGACCAGCAGTGTTGGCACAACCGTCCCCACAAGGCATATGGTAAAACACTACGGTCAGGGAAATGTCGGGCTGATTCAGCCTGAATGGCTGCAGGATGGGAAGTCTCCCAATTTGCTTGGCTCATCACAAACTTTTGGGCCAGTGCCCTGGATGATCATTATTGCAATATCCTTCCAGAGCAAGCCCAGATATCAACAGGAGCCCATTTTCCTGTTTATCATGTGGTTAAACAAGGCCAGGGAGCAATATGCAAGTATCTAAGGCATTTCAGAGCATTTAAGGAATTTCATGAATGCCAGCTGTACTGGTGAAAGGCTTCCTCGCCTCTGATACAGCGTAGTTGTCCAAGGACACTGCTAGAGGGACATATATCATCTTAGAATCATAGCATCATAGGATGGTATAGGATGTAAGGGACCTTAAAGATCATCCAGTTCCAACCACCCTGCCATGGGCAAGGACACCTCCCACTAGACCTGGTTGCCCAAAGCCCCATCCAACCTGGCCTTGAACACTTCCAGGGATGGGGCAGCCACAGCTTCTCTGGGCAACATACTCCAGGGCCTCACCACCCTCAGAGTGAAAAATTTCTTCCTAATATCTAACCTAAATCTACTCTCTTCCAGTTTGAAGCCATTAGCCCTTGTCCTGTCACTACATGCCCTTGTAAAAAGTCCCTCTCCAGCTTTCTTGTAGGCCCCTTCAGATACTGGCAGGCTGCTCTAAGTTTTCCCCAGAACCTTCTCTTCTCCAGGCTGAACAACCCCAACTCTCTCAGCCTGTCCTCACAGCAGAGGGGCTCCAGCCCTCTGATCGTCTTTGTAGCCCTCCTCTGGACTTGCTCCAACAGGTCCATGTCCTTCTTATGTTGGGGGCTCCAGAGCTGGACACAGTATTCCAGGTGGGGTCTCCCCACAGGCGGAGGAGAGAGCAGAATCCCCTCCCTCGCCCTGCTGCCCACGCTGCTGGGGATGCAGCCCAGGATACGGTTGGCCTTCTGAGCTGCGAGCACACATTGCCAGCTCACGTTGAGCCGGCTCACGCCGGCCCTGTGCTATCTAGGCTTCATTACTGACTCCTTGTGTCATCCTGAGCAAGCCATGTACCAGCTGCTTTTTGGTTTGTCTTCCCTAGCTGCAAAGAGGGGTTCACTCATGTGTTCATCTTCAATTATGACCAAGCAAAACCATGACTGAGATTTTAGTTCTTAACACCATAAAATTGAAGGGTTGCTCCGTCCAACAGTCTTGGTCTATTTGGAAGATGGGTTTTGTTTTGTTTAGTCTGCAATTTTTTTTCACTGTGTTCAGATGTGAAACATCTGGAGGATTGGAAGCTTGGAGATGTGAAACATCTGGAGGCATCTGGAGGCTTGGAGGCTGAGGGGAGACCTTATCACTCTCTACAACTACCTGAAAGAAGGTTGCAGAAAGGTGGAGGTTGGTCTCTTCTCCCAAGTAACAGGCAATAGGGTAAGAAGAAATGGCCTTAAGTTGCACCAGGGGAAATTTATATTGGATATTAGGAAAAATTTCTTCATAGAAAGGGTTATCAAGCATTGGAACAGGCTGCCCAAGGAAGTGGTGGAGTACCTCCCTGGAGGTATTTAAAAGACGGGTGAACGTGGTGCTGAGGGACATGGGTTAGTGGTGGTTTTGGCAGTGTTAGGTTGATGGTTGGACTCAATGATCTTAAAGGTCCCTTCCAACCTAGATGATTCTATGATCCTATGTCTGATTTCAGTACCCATCCTAAGGATCAGGAAGTGCCTTGTTCTGGCAGTTAGTTCATGAGCATCCCTGATCTCAGGTCTTGGGAAGAAAGGCAGATTCAGAGAAAAGAGTTCCTTACCAGGTGGATCTCATTTAAAATCACTTAAGTCTAACAAGAGCTTTTCTTAATTTGGGGGGTAAACTTGATGTTCCTCCTGCTCCGAGTGTAAAATTATTTTCTCTGGAAATTTGCAATTTGTTGACAAAGGGAAGCAAATCACTCAAGTTCAACAACAGCTCCTTGTAAGGCAGAAAGTAATCTCATTTACACGAAGTGATGCTTGTGAATATGTTCTGCACATTTATCATTAGGTTTGTTTGGAAATGCTTTTGAAGGATTAGGGCCAAAATCCGCCTTGGTGATTTTGGTGTAAAACTGCATTAGTCTCACGGAAGCAGTAGAATTAATTGTGATCAAGGTTGCTGGAAGGGAGTAGTGTTTGGCTCTTAATCTTAGTTGTTTTCTTTGCCACAATCAGAGCTCCAGAGGCCCGTTTCTCTGGATTGCACAGCGGGATCCACTTTACACACCACCTCCTCACACTATTACTTTACAGCTGTGCTAATTTTTCCCATGCTGGTGTCCTGCCATTGGGAAATCTAGCCGCTGGCCCTCAGGGATCTCACCCGAGGAGTGAGTTATCAGTCTGATTTACAAAAAAAGGCATGCTTTTTTTTTTTTTTTTTGAGGGGGGAGTCCCTGCAGTCTTTCATCAACAGTTCTTGGATGCTACCAAACCAGACCTCTCCTCTTTCCTCCTCTTTTCCTCTCTTGTCTCCATCATCTCTGAGAGTGCCTTAGTTGTCTTCATCTGTAACATGGTGCTGGCACAAGCATCTTTCTGAGTCTGAAGTTCTCCCTGGGCATGGGGTTTTACCACAGCAATCTCTTCCCCCTTGGTTTCTTATACACACAGAGACAAAGGGGAGTCTGAGATTGCAGTGTTGTCCCAGTGGTCCTAGCTAAAGACTAGATAGGATTTTCTTTATAGAATCATAGAATCACCTAGGTTGGAAGGGACCTTTAAGATTATCAAGTCCAACCATCAACCTCATACTGCCAAAACCACCAATAAACCATGTCCCTCAGCACCACGTCCATCCGTCTTTTAAATACCTCCAGGGAGGTACTCCACCACTTCCCTGGGCAGCCTGTTCCAATGCTTGATAACCCTTTCTATGAAGAAATTTTTCCTAATATCCAATCTAAACCTGCCCTGGCACAATTTGAGGCCATTTCCTCTTGTCTTATCGCCTATTACTTGGGAGAAGAGATCAACCCCCACCTCTCTACACCCTCCTTTTGGGTAGTTGTAAAGCGCAAGAAGGTCTCCCCTGAGCCTCCTTTTTTCCAGGCTAAACAACCCCAGTTCCCTCAGCTGCTCCTCAGAAGACTTGTGCTCAGACCCTTCACCAGCTTCGTTGCCCTTCTCTGGACACGATCCATAATCTCAGCGTCCCTGCTGTAGTGAGGGGCCCAAAACTGAACACAGTATTTGAGGTGGGGCCTCACCAGTGCCGAGTACAGGGGGACGATCACTTCCCTAGTCCTGCTCACCACACAGTTCCTGATGCAGGCCAGGATGGTGTTGACCTTCTTGGCCACCTGGGCACACTGCTAGCTCATATTCAGCTGGCTGTTGACCAACACGCCCAGGTCCTTTTCTGGTCCATTCGTCTGCCATCATGTGCTGCCTGGCAGAAAGGCTTTGCCCACACTCCTGTTCTCTTGGCATGAACAGAAAACCCCGCTCAGAGGAAAGCCAAACTGTCCATAGGAGAGTTACTGGGCTGTGCTGCTGCCATCTGAGGCATTAAATCAATGCGCATTGAACTTGGCTCTACCTGGGCTGAAGCCAACATGACTTGGAGAGGGATCTAAGAGCACATCCTGAGGGTAAAACATGAAAAATGGAGGCTGTCTAGCCTAAAGAAGCAGAGGTGGTGAGGAGACGGGAGAAAAGTACATTCAAAGCTGCTGCAGAGAGGAAGAAATATAATTTTCTTCTTGTCTGTGCTGGCAAGAAGCTCAGGTTAGATTCTAGTTTGGACAACTTTAGATCTGAATCTGGTTGCAAAGGGGAAATAAGGTGCGGCATCACATGGCAGCTGTTGCAGTTACTGCAATTTAGATGTTTCTTGGTTTGAAATTGCCGAGAATCATCAATAAAGAGGGTTTTTTGAGGTTCCTAGCAGTCTTTTTCATTGTGGGTCTGTGAGCATACAAAATATGTCAGCCAGCATCACACCGATGTGCACATTTGCCTGCTTTTATATCCTGAGTGTGTGAAGGAGAACAATACAGGGCCTGTCCCAAGAATGGAGACATCCTGCTGTATTTTAATGCCCTTTCTGCCTAGAGGTTGGCGTTCCCACCTAGCTGCAATTTATATGGGGAGGGGGGAATCTTCAGCCGCTTGGATTCCCCCCTGTTTGATGTGCTCCCTTCCATTCTCCTGGTGATCTCCAACCATTCATCTGCCACCAACCCTTCCCACTTCTCCCACCATTTTCCCTGCTCATCTTCTTTCTCCAATAAACCCAATGGTTTTCTCGTCTGGTGTCTCCTCAAAGCCAATAATGTTCCCCCCTTTCCAACACTGATCTCCTTCCTCCCAACTGTTGCTCCCGCTTGCTACATCTTTTGATGTTCACAGCCGGAAGGGGAGATGAAGGTTAACTTCCCTGTGAACTTCTCCTTTCTTGCAATTTTTTTATTTAATCAATGAGGCCAGAGAGGGTCTGTGGTTATTCTGGCTTGGATCTATCCCTGTTTAACCCTTCCACTGGGGCAATTTTGTAGCTCTAATTTGCCAATGAGATTTTTCTTCTGGGAAAACAGTGAACAGACCTGTAGTTCACAGATAAAGGTTGTTAGCAAATTGGCCAGCAAATGGGAGCAATTCCTGGGCTGGAAATGGCTTTTCCATCAGTTAGAACATCACTTGGGCTTTGCAGAAGTGTCTGTGAGAGGCTGCAGCCGTAAGTGCTGAAGAGCCATTGTGTTCAGGACCTTTTTTGTGGAACATAAAGCAGGAAGCAATTGTCTTGAATTTTGGACAAGTGGGCAATTTCTCCATTTCCTGTTTTATCCCATAAGGAAATTTTTGTCTTGTATATGAGAAGGAGGGGGGAGGAAGAGGGTAATTGCACCTATGAAGTTACCCTTGTTGAGCAAGACTGCTTTGTCCTGGTGGGAACACCTTTCGTTTAGCCTTTTCCCTTTCTCTTCTTTTTCTTTCACTGATATTAAATCTTTTCATCTGAAAATATCCATTGATATTGACATCATGGGAGAAGGATACCATTGAATGGCTGATTCCCACCAACATGCCCTAGGAGATCCTTACTTGACCTGAATTGTGTTTTGTTTCAAGCACTTGGAAAAGGCTTTTTTAATGGAAAGTTCACAATTTGGTTGACTCCGGACCTCTTAACAGGTATGACTATCACTGCTGCAAGGGCTGGGCTGCTCCAGCAGGGAGCAGGGAAAAGACAAAGAGCTGGAGCGGGTAGTTGTGAGGGAAACCTGTACTTAGGGTTCAGAGGATAGGAGACAAAAGCAATGAATAATGCTGTTGTCTCCTTATCTTCCAGAGGTCTACAGAGGAGCTGTAGCCTCCTGGTCTTCTCTCAGCAGCTCATGCAATCCTTCCTGCTGACCATTTTTTTGCATAAACATGCCCAAATCAATCAACAGGAAGGTAATTTATGGCTTGTCCTGAGTCCCACCCATAACATTTAACAGTCATCATTTATTTTCACAGGTACTGATTGCTCCAAATCCCCAAATTCCCTGGGTTTATCCTGAAAAACACTGCACTGGAATCCAGACCTGTGGGTTGGGTTTCTTCTCAGTCCTTGTGAGAATATACAAATGTGGAAGAAAATAGAAATGGTCCCCAAAGGCTTTCGAGCTGAGCTCCTCCTGGGGTGCCTTGTGGGACTTGTACCTCTCAAAGGAGAAGGGAGGGCAGCTGTTGTGATTTGCTCCCACTCTGGATGCCCTACATTTCCAGCACGCTGCAGCATGCTGTGTCCTTGCTGAAATCAGATAGCTCTGATGGTCACTTTCCTGTTCCTGGGTCTTCTTCTGTAGCCTCTGGCCTCCACAGTAGAGATAAACTGGTTTCCAAGTGAAAAATTCAACACGTTGCGTGAACTTGCAGTAAAAAAACTCCCTGTGCTGGGAAAGCCATCAGGTTGTACTGACAGTGGAAATATTCCTTTGCAAATAGGCTCTCGGGGAAAGTGGAACATTTGAGGAGCTCTTTTTTCACTTTCTCTCTCTCTTTTTAAATTAGGGCTGTGAGCTGGCACTCAACTCCTGCTGTGAAAAAATAACACACAAAAGAGAAGTACCAGAACTCAGTTGTTGAGAGCTGCTGCCACTGCTCATGACCAAATGCTGGAATATGTACATCAGTCCCCTGAATAAACTCTAAGGGCCAAAAAAATTAAAAATCTTTATTAAAACTGATGAAAATACATACATATATATGTTGTAATGTTCTTGGAAAGCATTGTATTTGCATGGTCAGGGTCTGTCTCCAGTGAAGAGGGGAGGAGGAAGGTATCATGGATTGATAGGGAGCAAAAGGTTGTGCGCCGGAGCAGAAAAAGGCACCCCCAAGCTTCTGCCAAAGGAGGCAGTGGTTCCCATCAAGTCACGGATCTGTCATGCTGCTTTGTCTCACCAGGAACGGCTTCCTGGTGGAGTGTCTTCTTGTGAAGACTTTCTCCTCATACCGAAGACGTTTTGGCTTTGCTTTCCATTTTGCTGTGACCTCCCCACAGATCATGCAGAGGTGGACCTACAGAGGGGCTGAGGAGCATGTAAGCTCTCCACCCTCATTCCCTTGGCTGAACTGTGGCTCCATCATCCACGGAGTCAAAACTGGCTTCAGCAGCTCTTACCCTGCCCCTCGTTGCTATTCCCTTCCCTGGGCTTCCCCATCCTCCTCCCACAGCTTTAATAACTTCTCTTTGGGTTTTTTTGGCAAGGTTATTTTTAACTTGGATCAATTCACAGGTTCGGCATAGGACCCCCAGCTGGCTGGATGGGAATGACTCAAAGGAGTAGCATGCATCCAGCTGGGGAAGGTACATTGGGGTGGGGAAGGTACATTGGGGTGGGGAAGAGGTGGGGAGAGAGTAGCTACATCTGCTTTGCCAACAAAAATATGGCTGATGTTTTACTACCAGCTGAAGGAACGTGGTAGAGGCCAACAAAGTCCTTCTCTCCTCTTGGGAGACACTGGTTGGGAGCAAGGGAGATGGGAAATATGAGAGGGGGAAGGGAAGCAGCCCCTTTTCAACAGTAATAAATTGCAGCGTTGGCTCACTGAAGGGGGCCAACCACAGCCCAAAGGCCTTTGCAAAGCTGGCTTTGGGAAGAGATGAAGTCCTGAATTAGTCATGGCCAGTGGTAATGTTCTCAAGCACTTTGCAGCCTGCCTTGAAACATGGGCTTTACCCACTTTGTATTCCCCCCACACTGGCTGCAGACCAAAGGGAGCAGTAGGAGCCCAGGCTGGGAGATTCCTTTGATTTTGTTTGGGATGCACCATTTATCTCCTTCAGCTTTTTAATTTTACGCTCCTCTTGCTGATGTTGAGAGGGATCCAGAATGGAGGTGTCTCCGACATTTTGCATGTGTTTACTTAAATTTCGTTTTCCCATTCCATCTGATTAACTTTTTTTGTGTTTGTTTTATTCAGTTGGTGATGGAGTATAGGATCATGCATGTCTGAAAGACTCTGTAATTGCATTGCCTGTCTTCTGATAGTGCAATTAATCAGGCATATTAATCATCACTGCTTTCCAATTTTATTGCCTCCCATGTAGATATATAGCCCTGAAAATTCAAGCATAGACCTAAATCTTTACAGACATTCCTATTACTAACAACTATAGACATGGTGACTTCCTCCATAACCTCTGGGCACCTTTTGTGACGAGTTATTTATGCTAGCTTGATTTGATTTGAAGACCTTGGTCATTTACATGGTTTAATTAATGGAAGTGATTTCCCTGAAGCTTGAAGTCTTTTATTTGATTTATTTCCTGAGAATAACAATCTGTTTGTAGGTGCTCTGGACAGACAGTGTTTTGTGATATTTCTGTTATTGCTTTACTTCCTAATAGGCTACAAAAAAAGGCTGTTAAAAGTCTTTAAGTTGCTTATTAAGAGGAGTCCTGAGTAATATACGGCTTGACTAATGTATGACCTACATGGATGGCAACGCATGGGTGGATTATAAACCTGTCAAAAGGCACTTTGCCTTTTAGTTATGTTCTTTGGCAGGAAATAAATGCCATTCCTCTATGAGCTCTATTATCTTAAGCATACCCGTGCCTCATCTGAAAGGAATTGTTAAGATTTATTGCCCAGCATTTGGCCATTGTGACACCTGAAGGAGCCTCCTGTTGCTGCGGTTGTGTTAGGTGGGAGAAGGGGTTCCTGAGGTGAGCGATGTCTATGGAGTGAGGAATTCACTGGGAATTCAGCACTGCGAGGCTGAAATTTTGCCAAATACTGTTTAGTGAGTGAGATTTTGGTGTCTGACACCCTGAGGTCCTCCACAGCGTTGTCCCAAAGTGTGAGAGCTCGTAGCAGTGTTAACAACAGACTTAGAGTCCACTCTTGCTATGGTGCTGGGTCCTTTACAGCCCTGAAACGCATGGCTGGGGACCATCTGCGTAAGCCTTTGTGTGAAGGCACTTTTTTTGTCTCTGACGTCAGTATTACAAGGTCAGGACTGGTATTATTGGGTGCTGGACTTGACTGCGGGAGGTCTGTGGCGTATTTTCATAAGCAGGTGGTTTGGAACAGGAGAGTTTTCAAGGCAGGGAATTTCCAAAGCTCCGAGCAACTGACTCCTGGTAGGTGAGAGTGGAAATGATTGTAAATAGCTCATTGCACTAATTATGCAAAAGATGGTATTTACACTGATAGGAACTCAAGGAGACTGCTCAGCTGGGTCTGGATGCACACAGGTATAACTAGAAAGCAAAGCCTGGTCCATCACTTGTCTTGGTTCAGGTCCTTTACAGACCCTCAGTAACCCATGGTTGATCACAGATCATGTCGTAAAAGCCTGTCTTCAAGGACAGAAACTTGGTTCAAATCTTTTACAGAGGGGCATGTGCATGGAAAGACCTATGTTACAGCTGTCACTGGGGTACAGAAGCTTTTCCCCTCCTTGCTATCCATTTTATTACCAACAGTTCTCATTTCCCTAATTTAATTAGCTTGCGAAAGACCATTTACATTCATTAAATAAATCAGCATTCTGGTTCATTGTGAAGCTAATGATCCGATCTCTAATTCACGCGGTTACAAGGAACTTGATAAACAAAAGTAGCTGCTGCCAGTAAGCGCCTGCCCTGGTGAAACTTGGCTTTGCCAGCTCCATCCATTCAACGCCGGCCACATGGAGGGCTCTGTGCCCCCTGCCCTGTCCCTTTCACACCTGGGTGCTGCAGGGTTCCATGGAAGATGTGTGTGGTCCCCGTTCTGTCCCTTTTCCAAGGGCATGGTGAGTCCTTGCTCTGTGTAGTACCCAGCTGCTTATCCACAGAGGGTAGGTGTCGTACACGGGGCTGCCCGGAAAAGCTTACGATTTAGCTCAAAATGAAGTATTTGATTTTTGCAGCTTTGGAGGCTGTTGGTTGGTACTGTGAAGGTAGGAGGTCTCAGACAGTTTCCAGCAACTGAGAAATATCTACATGCAAGTGGCTGAAATGAATAGGAAGTGGACAACGAAACAACTTCATGGTGTAGGATCCAGGGTGGAGGTCCAAGGGTGAGAAAAAGGGTCCCTGCTGGATGGTGTAGAGCATGTGCTGGGCTTTGGCTCTTCATGAAGAGGAGGGGTGAGAGCACTGGGATCCCAGTGTTGAACTTGCATTGAACATGATGTTGAACTTGGAGGTCACGCCAGATAGGGACTCTCTTAAGGAGATGGGTCTCATTTTCTCACCACCACGGTAATGCAAGTGGTTCCTCTTGAGAAACTATGAGGATCTGACTAGAGTCTCATCTCCTTTACACCAGTAATGCTGGTGTCACTGGAGCCACTCCAGCTTCCATCCCCTGGAGGGTAAGCATCCAGAGATGAATGAGCCTGAAGGAATCACTTCCTGCTTAAATTTTTTTCAGGCACCGGAGAGTCACGCTTTGAAGTCTGAAATCCCAACTGCATCCATCTAAGATGAATTTCCCCCAGGAGTACCAAGATCTCAGGATGAAATTTGGCTTTCCTATCACTGCTGGGATGTTCTGCTGATAGCTCTGTAGACCTTGACTGCACTGACCCCCTGCAGCCCTGTTATTCATTTTTTTAAATTCTAGCGAGGGGAGGTATCGCTTTACAGACCAGTCCAGGGCTTTCAAACTCAGCCACATTTCTTAGCAGCTTCTTCTGATGGGCTTGTGTCAGACACTTTCGAGATAACGTAGCCAGCTGGGCCCAAGTTCGTCTTACCTGTCATGGATTTCTACCTGAAGTATCTGAGCTGGGATTCTTTTCAGACTGATATAAACTGCTTTGACCTTCAGAGAGGGATTGAATCTAGTTAAGATTCAGGACTATAACTTTGGGCCTTTACTGCAGTTTGGTCACTCTCTCTCTCTAGGCAAATAACTTCTTAATGAATTCCAAATGATGAACTACACAACAGAAAGCTGACAAAAATGTAAGTTTAACTGCAGCATTGTTCCAAACCATGAAAATCTATTATCTTATTCATATTTCTAAGCCAATACCCCTGCTGTTTCCTGAAAGTCTTCCTTTTTTCGGTCCATCATTAAAAGCAAAGCCTATCTACATTTGTGCACAGAATAATTGGAAAGGAGCATTAGACTGAAAGGTAATGTGCTTTCTAAGCACTCACAGGAAATGAAGATCTGTGAAAGTGAAAAATACTGGAACAGAAAATACTTTTGCCTTTGGAAGCAGCTAGTCGAAGTGTCCAAGACTGCTTTTCTAGTGGATGGAAGGAGAAAGGCACTGGTGCAGGTTGATTCAAACCATCCTAACGTATGTGTCCAAAGTGAATTGTCTGAATTTCCCTCTGAAAATCTCTTTCCCTTGCCTACAGAGAGAATTCTTAGACTAAATGCCGATCTTTTTTAAAAGTGCAGACTTAGGTGATGTGAATCATACCCTGGCATCTATTCAAACAACCAACAGAGATGGGAGGAAACAAGGAGAAAATTCCAGGTGCATTGGCCAAGCAACCGCCTCTGAGTCCTACAGGTGCAGAAAGATAAAACTTTCCCGGGAACTTTTTTGTCTTACTTCAGGACCTTGGTTTGTACGCTCAGGTCAGGAGCAGAGTCACCTAAGGTACAGCCAGTGGGGAGAAAGGGAAACCTCTTCAGAGCGCAATTCAGAGCAGGAACATGAGCTGGCTTGACAATAGGTGTAGAGAATAGGGCTGTCATGATAGGCATTAATCTTACCTTGTTAGGACGGGAGCAGTGTCTTCCTTCACGTCCGCCCACCACCACGAATGTCAGGGCTGCTGCCAAAACCAGCCAGGAATCTTGAACAGGCAACAGCATCCCCTGAGCAAAGGTGTAATCGCCTTTCAGTAATAAAGCCCAGAGTTTGTACATTTTTGTAGCTTCTCCTTCAAAGTCAATTGGGGTTGAAAACAGAAGGCAAAGGAAAATTACGGTGCCAAAACAGTCTAAATACAACGAAGGCATTTCTGAGTTACGAGATGTTAAAACACGAACTCTGAAATGAAATTTGGTATGTTTTTGCCCAGTACGCTTTTGTTTTCTCTCCCCATGATATTGCGTCACAGCGAAGCATACTCCTTGGGGTTTAATGAGAACAATGTGTTTCTTTTTCTGAGGTGGTAGGTTATTCTTGTTTGGATAAATGCTTGTGTTCTGTGAAGGACCTCCCAGTAAGTGTGTGGATATTGCTGTTGCTTAGCATAATGAACTGGACTTGGAAGCAAAACGGTTTGGGTTTGAAATAGGGGTGGTGTTGCAGCTGATGCAAAGTCTCAAAAACAAATTACAGCTGTTGATAAGGTGCGGTAATGGCTGGAGGAGGTTTCTCTCCTCCTAACACAGGCACAAACCCCACCCTGGCACCCTCAGCTATGCCTAAATATGCAAGATAACTTGGGGCACCCACTAGACAAACAGCTTGTCTGGGTGGCCTTCTGCTAAAGTGGAAGGGCATTATGTATTTTCCATTCCTCTGTATTCATGTGTATTAATTAGGGAGGTGTTAACTGCAAAACACACTCTCATGGTAAGATCCTAAGAAGGCACCGACACGGTTCCTCCGATAGATGCACAGCAGTTTCTCCCTTGCCATGCTAAACACCCCTCCCCTTTGAGTCCTTTGCAACTTCAGGGCTCGAGCTGGAAGTTAAGGACTAACTTCCCTCTCCACATTTCATTACTGGGGTCAGAAATAGGACTTTGGGGAGCGTGGCCAGCAGGGCGAGGGAGGGGATTCTGCTCCTCTACTCTGCTCTGGTGAGACCCCACCTGCAATACTGTGTCCAGCTCTGGAGTCCCCAACATAAGAAGGACGTGGAACTGTTGCAGCAAGTCCAGAGGAGGGCCACGGAGATGGTCAGAGGATTAGAACACCTCCGCTGTGAGGACAGGCTGAGAGAGTTGGGGTTGTTCAGCCTGGAGAAGAGAAGGCTCCAGGGAGACCTTATAGCCCCTTTCAGTATCTGAAGGGGACCTGCAAGACAACTGGAGAGGGGCTTTTTACAAGGGCATGTAGCGATAAGATGAAGGGTAATGGCTTCAAAATGAAAGGGGTGGATTTAGATGAGGTATCAGGAAGAAATTCTTGACTGTGAGGGTGGTAAGACACTGGCCCAGGTTGCCCAGAGAAGCCGTGGCTGCCCCATCCCTGGAGGTGTTCAAGGCCAGGTTGGATGGGGCTTTGAGCAACCAGGTCTAGTGGGAGGTGTCCTTGCCCATGGCAGGGGGGTTGGAACTGGATGATCTTTAAGGTCCCTTCCAATCCAAACCATTCTATGATTCTATGATTTTATGACTTCTTAAGATGTGACTGTACAATCTGCATCACACTGCAAGATTTGGGACGTTCAGCCACCCTCAGCTCACACTCAACAGGGCCACATATCCATGAGTGTTGCACACTCATCTCACCCAAGTCCTTTCGAATCCAGCCCTGCACAAAACATGCCCACGTGCATGCCCAATCCTTGTTTCCAAAGTTAATTACCTTTCTGCCCTTACAGAGAATTCCTGCGCTGTTGACATTCATCATGTGTGTGTCAATCTCGCCGTGAAAAGATGTATTGCGCTGTGTACTCCATGCAGAGCCGGGAGTGTCCCAGTGGCGTTTTCTGAAAGTCATTTTGAGTAATCATCCCTGGAGGGTCCCTTAAGCACATTCAGCTCTACATCAAGCAGCATCACCTCTGCCTCATTAACATTCTGCCAAGCTGCGCTCCCTTCCCCCTCGTGCCCTTTCTGCTCTTCACCGAAAGACAGACAGAAAGCAAGCCCTTGCTCTCCTCAAATAGTTCTGCTGCCGCCTCGTCCCTCTTAACACCTAAATCAGAACTGCTTGCTGCGTGCCGTTATTTTTTGCTTTGTCCCATCCCCTGCTCCTTTGGTGCCCTTCACAAGAGCTCATGATAGCAGCGTGAGAGCCCTCTCCCCTCCAGCTCCGGCCATCCATTTGTTTCCACCTTACCAACTTGTTTGAAT
>VFFE01006728.1:338555-421301 GCA_008921705.1 Burhinus oedicnemus | reverse complement strand
AGTCCAGTCTGGGACTTCCCCTGAGCCTGCTGGTGACGTGATTGTCATCCTGGGAGCTTGATACGGCTTTGTATATTTCATTTCCTTCTAAACTCTTAAGTCTCTCTTTTTCTCTCTTTTCTTTCCTCTCTCTTTCCTGCCTCCTGAGCGGAGCAGGAGAGAGAGAGAGCATCTGTCGTTCCATCGGATTGGGCCAATCTGGCCCAAACCACGACACCTGCTTTCTGGTGGGCCAGCCTCACAGCAGAATAGTGTTCAGTGAGATGTCAGAAAGTGCCTTTCCTGTAACAGTCTCTGTGATCTTGAACATCTCTCATTGGTTTCTGTTTGCATAGCAGCGCTGTGGGAAAGGTCTTTGAAACGTCTAAAATCTTGATGGGGAAGGAATAATGGTCTAAATGAGGGAGCAGTAAGGCAGGAAGAGAAAGGTGGAGGGTATGAATGTGGGTGCCTTCAAAGAGCAGATATACTGGGTTGCTTTAATTACATGATCTCATTTGCACATCACAGATAATTCTTGTTCTTTGGGGGGAAAGTGACTCAGAAGCCCCTTCCCCTGCCTTGGTGCACTGAATAATTAAAACAGTGTTTTCCCGGTTGATTTCCCAGCACAAACTGTGTTGTGCATGTTCTGGAAGCAGCTTTGTTAGAAACAGAACTTTGTGCAGGTTTAGTTCTTTCCGTTGCACAAATTTTTATTGAGCACTGTCTGCGCACATAATCCTATACAGATGTGGAGGGAGCAGTGCTTACGGCCAATTCGGTCTGTACATTCATACACTGTATGACCCTAACACAAAATACCCCAGAAGACAGGGGAGCTGTGCTTGCATTTCAATGCTCTTGTCTGTTTTTAAATAACAATTTTCTCTCTCTTTTAAGAAGCTTTACAATTGGATGGTTTGGGGACAGCTTTGGGATTTTATTGTACTTGGTCTAACTCCTACAGCAGTTGGAATCCCAGTCTAAGCTTGGAGCTGCAAACAATGACATACATTTTGGATAAAGCTTGAATGAACCAAGGATCATTTGTTGCAAGAGTATGAGAGGAACACCCAAAGGTTTGAGCAATGCTGTAGAGGGAATATTAATAGTAAATTCAGGAAAGTACATTCATTTTTGGAGAGAGAATATTGGGATAAGCACAAGCAGAAGAAAGAGGGTTAAGAGGACAGAGGTATAGTGTGGAGTGTTATGTATGAGAAGATGGTGAATTTCAGGTAAGCCTGAATTTCATGCAGCTAATATTGTAATGTTCACTAATGCTGTATGCAAATCTTTTCCAAAGTGTAAGGAAGTTACTGAGGATTGGGCAGATGAGGCAGGAAATAAGTAATTTCTTCACCTACAGCGTCATAACATTGCTTTAGTTGGTCAAATTTCTGAGAGGCCATGAGGTCTCCAGAGAGGGGGTAATTTGATTGGATATGTTGGAACAAGTGGTTCGATGTGGCAGAAGTGGGGATCTGAACCAGATGCCTGATGGTGTAGACACTGGAAGTTGGAAGGAGCTAGGAGGTAGAGTTTCTCATCTGTAATGGTGTGGTAGAGTGAGACAATGGCTTATTTTAATATATCAAATCTTATGCTTGTGTTGCACAAGTGACTTATGAAGTGGTGCCTTCAGGTTCAATTTAATGTTGGAATAGTTTCCATATGCTTTAAACCTGGTGTTCAGATTTGGTCTCGGGATTTTCAGTACTGTGGAGGGAGAAGACTGTTCATGGTAATTGGTATGAATGGAAGATAGAAAGAAAAACTCACAGCTTGGCTCTAACTTCTGTCATTCCTGGAGGGTTGTTTCAGATGTGTAATACTGGATACATGCAGTGAGGTATGGTGATGGTAGCAGTTACATATTTACTTACATAGGTGGAGCCATTGACTTCAACTATGAAGTACATAGAGAACCAAATACCTTCATGTCCATGTGTCCTGCTTATGGAGGCGCCTTTTGCAATACTCCTTGAGAGTATCCAGCTTTCTCTGACAAAGTCAGGCTGGTGTCATGTGAAGCGGGAAAACGAAAGAGTTCTGAACAAAATTTGCAGCTCTTTTTACAAGGTGGCATTGCAGTACTGATGATCACAGTTCCATGACTGATTGTGGTTTATCTTTTAGGGATGTTGCATACTGTGGAAGACAGCAGTGCCCTGGACCTATTTGTAGAAGGTGAGAGGCAGATGCCATGTCTCAATTGCTGACAAGTTGTGAAGGGAGGCTCTGTCTTGTCTGATAACTATAGTGAGATAGATGCAGAGCTTCTGCACAGCTTGAATTGGGAAAAGCATCTATTTTCTATCAGTGCAACAGTGATGAGCAGGCTGTTCAATATTTGGGGGCAGGAAAGTGCGTGCAGATTTAAATATTTAGTATTTCTCTCACAGGTTCTGTGTGTGTCATGAATTTAGTATTAGATGTGTAACAGTGGTAAACAATGCCTCATCTTTGGCATCTCTGAACCTGACCAAAGTCTCAGAGCAAATGGAAATCTTCCTGTAGGCTTCAGTGAGCTTTGGGATCTACTGCTTTCTCCTCAGGACAGAGAGTATTTGGGATTTAGCTGTACAGGCTGCAGATTCCTCTTTGTGAGCAGTCCTTAATTTGAAATCTGAAGGAAATGCCTGCAGGGCTAAGAAAGGAATCTGCAGTCTAGTTAACCTTGGGCATCTCTGCTGAGTCTAGTAATATTAGCAATGCAATGATTTCCTCCTGTCCAGCCATGAAAGATGAAAGGAGGTGTGACCAGCTCCTTCCAGAAGGGTTTCAGTTTCAAGGCACTTGCTTGAAATGGTGTTGAAAAGGTGAGAAGTCTTTCTCTCATGTTACCAGTCTGTTGAGAGATGGATGCTCTCAAACAGAGGAATTTTAACTTAGTGTTATCTAACTTTTGAAAATTTTTAGAGATTCTGAGAGTTCAGGGCAAGGAAGGGCCATTAAACCATCTATAAATCACCTGTCTCAAGATATGCCTCTGCTGAGATGTATAGCTCTTTAGCTAAAGTAGGTCTCCTAGATAAACCTCCAGTATTGCCCTGGGTATACCAAGAGATGGTGAACCTAGAAGTCTCTGGTGTTTTTGTTTAATCATACTTCCCTAGAATACAAATCAAAAGAGTGTGTTTTTCAAATGAGTCATGCTGTGACAGCGAGATACATCCAAAACAGCCTTACCAAATCCTACGGAACAATGTTCTGCCCAGTGTCTCAGTAAGGGGGCTATTGTCTGCTGAACATTCAGGTGCCTAGGTTCTAAAAATACCAGAAGAGGAACTTTGCTTCCTGAAACTGGTGCAGTGGTATACGTGTGGAGGCAGAGGCAGCCTGCCAGCATCAGGCAACTCCCTTGTGATTTTGTTAGGGAAACCCCAGGTGATGTGCAGTCAGCGCCTGGAAAACATAGCTTCTTGTTGATTCCTTTTATTAGGACAGAGCGGACAGAGTTCTTAAAGTTGCAGTGAACCAAGAATAGCAGCCCTTAGATGGGGCTGAGGAGGTGAACAGTACCAGAAAGGTGACTGGGGCCTTGCTTTCTGGCAAGGTATGTGTGGGATAACTGCAGTGGGGAGGAATGGCTGATAGACTGCACTGTTACCTCAGGGACAATAGTATCTGGAGGAGGAGCTCTCAGACTGCATCTAAGGATACTCAGCAGTTGCAATTCTGATGTCTTCTCTGGAAAGATGTTTTTAAAGGCCAATTTTCAAACTGTAGGAAGCCTCCTGTATTCAACTACCAGAAATTTTATGCTTTTAAGTTAGGCCTTTGTTTCCTTCCCTTTCTGGTTCCTTATGTTTACTTGGTGTCCTGATGCTTACTTAGTTTGTCGCTTGCAGTTCATTTCCATGCATGGTTTGTAGTGCAACTAGAACAGGACTGCTGTAATGTTGCTGCAGAGAGCTCGGGCTGGGCTATCAGAAGTAATAGTGCTGGGAATGCCGATGTTACCCTGCTCTCTCAGCACCTCCGTGCTCATTTAATTTCTAAGCTCTTTGCTCACTGGTCTGCTAAAGTGCTGTGGAAGATGGATTGTGAGTGCTTTTGGGTGTGAATTACTGATCCTGTTTCTTCTGCGTAGTTCTGGTGCGGCTTGTAGCGGAGCTGAAGTCGGAACAGTACTTACGCTGCATTTTGGATGACAGCCAAAAAGAGGTCAGTGAAGATGAATTCCCTGCCCTTCCTTTCAATCCTTCAGAGGTTGAGGAGATGGGAATGAGTGGCCCTGCAAGACTGTAGCTACTGCGCTGGGATGCAGACTCTGCTGCAGTGGGATATCCTAGTGCCAGCTCCCCTGCTGTGATTTTGGCAGTGTTGGTGTCTGTCTACTCTGCAGTTTTCCTATTGTTCATATGCCTTGCAGCCATACGGCTTCACGATGCTCTTGTGAAGCTGTGTGGTCTCCTCAGATTCTTCTTTTCCTCCCTTACTATTTCAGTGATATGAGGAGCTTTCCCAACCTGTGCTCTGGGCTCTTGCTCTCTTCATTCCTAAGTTTGCGATGGTCCAATGGAGAACAAAATATTGGAAAGCAGCAGAAGTGGGGAGAAGTTCAGCTGGTTTATCCACTCATGTAAGAACTGGAGGGGAGAGAGAGGAAAAGGAGCAACAAGCAAGAGATTTCTTGGGTTAATTAAAAGACATTTTGGATACTTAGTGGTGTGTTCAGGGTTCTCCCGTGGTTTATCCTAAGCGGTGAAGAGGATGCAGCTTAGGAGAAGATCCTGTTCCGGAGCATTATGCATCATGGAGAGCTTGCTGGTTTGCGTGCATTTCTGCCTTTGGACTGTGTCCTCACTAGTGAAACGTTTTCTTTCTCTGTCTCCTCTACAGCTATGCAAAGCAACTACCATGAGAGGCAGCCTGCCCACACTCACTCTCTTGGGCAAGCTGGCAGATGCCATCCCAGGCTTTGCTGATATACTGGTGGTAGAGCACAGTGAGTAATGTGTCACGCCCCACTGAAGGGTAGTATTCAGAGCCCTAATACACATACGCATGCATGCATTTCCCTGTCCCCCATGTGAATTTATGAAGATTGCACAAGAAGCCTGTCCAGAAGTCGGAGTGGCATTCAGGTCTCCTGGGTTGCAGGTCAGCACCTTTATAGCAGGCTTGTCATTGCGCTCTTAGCCAGCCTGGCAAAACCAGCCTCTCTGAACTGCGGTTTGTGCATCTATGTCACAGGCAACATATATTTAGTTTTTCTTTCCTTGGTCAAGCCCCTAGTGGTCTGGTGAGGATGCTTAGCTGTTTGTGGAAGTAGCTGGGATGATGGATCTTCATATGGTGAACAGTGAGCTCCGCTAGCCATTTATTACTGTACCTCTGCTCAGAGGGAGAGATGGTGGTGAGCACATCACCTAATTGTGGCATTCATTAATCTGCATACATCAGTCTGTCCAGTGGGCTTTTGCAAGTTTTCAAGGGAAATAGGTTGGTGCTTTTAAAAAGTAAGTTCATTGGTGTGAATGTTTGCCATTTCTGTTCCTCACACTAGGTAATTTAGTGGATCATCTGCTGATGGGTTTGACGTACCCAAACGAAGGCATAAAGGCTGCTGTCTGCTACTTGTATGGCAAGCTGTACTCCTCTTCTGTTGGCACAGAACGGCTCTCAGCACACTTTGAAGAAAGGCTTTGTGGTCTCTTCTTGAATACCTTGGGGCACGCGCAGACAAAGGAGCTGCAGGTTAATTGTTTGGGTAAGGGATTGCTGAGAGAAACTGCAAGGTGCAAGGCAAGTCTTAGAATGAGGAAGAAATCCTTAGCTGATTTAGACATTCTAATGTGGGTTGTTCCCTAAAGGAGCTTTTTGCTGCTTGTCTGAAGCAGTCAATCCTTTCTATTACTCCATAGCCATCAAATAGCCCAGACCTGCTGCTGAGCTCCCCCAGCCCTCCGTTGTCCCTCCAGCCCCATGTTTGCCTACCACTGACTAATCTTAAAAGAGTCTCTTCAGAGCTTGCACTGTGGCCTGGCCTGTCTCAATTTGGTGTTTCATCCTAGGAGCAGACCATCCCTCAAAGTGTCCAAATGCAAACACTATGCCCAGATAGATGGGTTTTGTAGAGCAGTGGGATGGAGTCTAAAAAATAAGGTCTTCGGATGTGGGGCATCATGTTATTTAGGTTAGAAAGCTAATGTGGAAGTGGGGCTTTCCTGCATTTATGCTTCCGACTGCATGTATCAGCTGTTGCTGGGGAGCACAATTTCAGCCTTTCTGACATTATTTGTTTGTAAACCATCCAGGGAGTTCCTTTTTCTTGTAGGAGGTAAGCAGGAACTGGATTGCTCCTCATATCATCTATGCAGCTACTAGAAATGGATGATGATTCCTTTGAAAGTAGAATTGTATAGCTCAGAGGATACCCCTTGTGAATTTGTATTGATAGGCACTGATGATTTGCATCAATACCTGTAGCAGTGCTCTATACTTTTATACTGAGGGGTTTTTTGTGTGTTTGGGTATTCTTCAGCTAAACAGAGCTGTTTCAGTAAGACCCTGTGAAAGTAGAAGGGGAAGATAAATGTTAGTTCTCTAGAAAGTATTCCAGGGAAAATGTCTAGTTATTGTTGGGTCAATGACTGTAGCTTGGAGAAAAATGTAGGTCAAGAGCTCTCTGAAGGAAAAATTTGAGGGGTGGGTTACTGGAGCATAGAAGACAATGCGAGTAGGGTGCTCCTGAGATCATGTACCAGTGCCCATGCAAATCCCTGAGAAGGAAGAGGGAGCAGATCAGACCCAGTGAAAAGCATCAGCACCAAGGAGTTGCAAGGCATGGGGTTCATGGCAGTATCTGGGGACACAGTGAGAAGAAGCTTCCTAAACTGGAGGTAAGGACCTTTGCGAGGAGTGCAGGAAATGGCAGGAAGTTGGCAACAAGTCTTAGGCTGTAAATACTCCTGTGTTAGTAAAATCTTTGCTGTATCCAGGATGGTGCTCACTGTTGCTCCCCTTTTTGTAGGTTTGCTAAAGGAGCTGCTGAAATCTGACCATTTTGTATCCATTCTTATGAATAATTCAAAGACAGAGGAGGAGTCTGAGAACCCTGAAGTCTTAGAAGGGGAAAATCCACTGCCACTTGTTCTCAAAAAGGTGATTGCTAAAGTAGTAGTGAGTTACCAATAGACGTAAAGAATTTGCTGGCCCATATTGAATCTTTGTCTGAGGCACTCGAGTATGCTGTTGCCAACACCAGCAATAGAGGCTGCAGTGGGAAATGGGGACACCCCCATAGATCACCTCATTGTTCATTCCTGAATCCTGGAGGGGGAAAATTTTACTCCTGGCCTCAGCTGATTTTACTCACTCACACCTGAGGTCTGTTACAGCACTTGTAGTGCCAGCATGACTAAGCATGTGGGCAGAGCTATTCGTACTCATAATCTTCTCTGTTGTTGTTCTCATTTTGCATTTTTTGAGTGTATTTGGTCCAGTGTTTTATCTTGCCTTAGCAAGTTTAATCCATGAAATACATGCCAAAAGCGAGATCTTAATTTATGTTTTACATTTTAAAATGTAGAGGAAATTGTTTCCTACTCATATCTGCAGAGTTGACTTCCTCTCTCATTTTGGCTTTTGTTTCCCAACAGCTTTTGTTGACCAGAGATGAGATGTTACAGGCAGCAAGTTCTCACTGTGTGGCTGCAGTGCTGGTTCACTCTCCCAGCAGATATGCTCCTGCTTTTATCCATGCGGATGTCCCAGGTGAAAAAATGTGGTAGCATCTTACTGTTCATCTCCCAATATCAAAGCACTCCCTGGCTGTTTGTTTTAGGAATCAGTCTGGCTCCATGAAATCCACTGATGGCATAATGTGTGCAGTGACGATTTCGTACCAGTAAAAATGGCTCATGTGATTTTAGGATTAGAAGGGGAGAGTAAGTTTTCAACTGAAAGTACAGAACCAGCTGTCAACAGACAGAATGGAGTTTCCACAGCAAGAATTCGGACAAGTCCTTGAGGTTAAGGTCCTTCTTGCAGGACCTTAGATACAAGCCTAAACAGACTAGGGTTCCATCTTATCCGACTAAATACTGTAAGTTTGCACAGAATTTGGTCTAGGATTTAGCTTTAGAATGCGGCTGTGGGAGATGGTTTATTATTTCTCTGTAATCCCAAAAGACAGAAATGCTTTCATTTTACAGATTCTTTGGGAGATGTAAAAGTTCGGAGGAAAAAAAAGATCACTACATCTGTGGTAAATCTTGCTTTGTGGCGTTTCATTTGTGCCAAAGGCTAGAGCCACAATTCAGCTCTTGCCTGCTGAGTTTGTGCTAGGAAGATGCCTGCCTGTGGGACTCTGCTCTCCGGTCACCTTGTTTTGAAGGCTAGCATACCCTCAAGCATCCACTCCGTTCTCCATTTCAGCCATTTCGTAATATAACTGTTCTCCCTGTGGCTGTTGCTATGCTTCCTCATTTCCTCCTCCTTCTTCTGCTGTGTTCTAGGAGCAGCTGTGCCATGCTGTGAGCAGACTGCCTCTCACCAGGGTGACCTTATTTTTGTGTGTGTGTGTTTGCAGAATTTCTGTTTGAGTGTCTCTCGTGCAACAGTGAAATTCTCATCTGGTCGGTGTATTGCTGCCTGCTCCTCTTAACTGAAGAGCGCCTTTTCTTCTCAAAGTGTCACACAGTCTATGGTGAGTCATCAACCTTTCTGACAGAGTGACTGCAGTAATACTGTGGGCATTTGTTGTGCCTCTAGCTGAATTTCAACGCTTTACACACAAATCACAATTTCCACTCAGAATGGATAAAGGACAAAAAATGAGTACCTATCAGACATGTTTGTGATGTCCAAAATAGCTTGAATTTACAGTGTCACTGTCCTAATGAGTTCCTGATGAGCATGGATTTGTTATAATAACTAGTTATCATGACTGTCATTACCTAAGTTACTATTAGGTATTTCTGTGGACATGCCAAGAGTGGATTTAGGAAGAAAGACTAAATTCCTTCCGTTCTTCTGGACTTACCTCCATCAGTGGAGGTTGGGGCCTATTATCAGGGAGCTGAGCGAACACTCAGCAATTTTGGATGGTTGTTTCTGTCAGTGGCTCAGAAGAATAATTGTTCAAATCTTCCTTCCTTTTAAAAATTAATTTTGCTTCCATACTGGAGTTTGGGGTGTTAAAAGCCCTCTCTGTGACTTATCTTGAACATGTGCAGGCATTGAATCTCTGGTGAGGAGTCTCCAAGATGTTCTGCCGCTGAACAATGTGGAGTTGCACAAACAAGGGCTCCTGCTCTTCACTGAAATACTGAAACGGTAAGGGAGTACCCCCATCAGGCTTGCAGAGGCAGAGTTTGGTGGCCCAAAATGGAGGCTGTGGTGCTTCTGCTTTTTAAGGTTTTTGTCCAAGACAGAGCTTTGTGTTTGAAAGATGTTGCTGAACAAATGCATCTCCCTTATTCTTGTGAAGAAGGGCCTGATGGTTGTTTCTGAACCTCCCAGCTTGTCATCTTTGCGCCTGCATCCACCAGTATATCTACCTCTTCCTGCTTCCTTGCCAATCTGGGACATGAACTCTCCTTTTAGTTGTAGACAGAGCAAGAGGGAAGGGTGGGGAGGTCCAGGCCTGTGTGAGCAGGCCAGTTCCTGCTAAGTGTGCCTTTGTGACAAAACAGGGCATTCAAATTCCATGGCTTCTAGTCTTGTATCATCATCTGAGCTAAATTCAAACAGCAAAAACAAATTCTAGGCTGAAATATTAATGCCTTCTGTCACTTTTTCCCTCTTGTTTTCTGCTAAGGAATAACATACCCTGGCTTGTTTTTCTTCTGTGCTTCCTGTTCTTGCCTCTGTGATCATGTTCCCGTCCTGTCATGCTAGTGACAGAGTCTTGGTTTTGCCACTTAGTTCCCCCAAGAGAGCCCTTGAGCTGAATTTTGGAAATGTCATAGTCAATTTTGTAGCAAGTGGCAGGGTAAAAAGAGAGAAGGAAAAGCAGCAGTGCTAGAACAGTGTGATGATGCCAATGTAGGATCTGTCAAAAAGAGAAACCAGGATGTGGGAAACACTAATTACAGCATTTATGCTTGTAAAACAAAGAGAACACTCTGTGCAATTACTCTCATTTTCTAGCACACACATTCTGTTTCTCTGAGATTTGCCTTAGAAATGATGTTTTATTTAAAACTATCTCATAGTGGGGAAAGGGGTCTCATCCTGAAACCTCTCCTCTTGGTTTTTCCTTGCAGCTGGATTCTCTTGTGTAAGTGAGCCCCACACTCTGGTGTTGTCCAGGCAGGATGTACTGCTCCCTTTGTCAGGAATGGATGGGTAGCTCTTCCTGGAGTGCCCATTGTCTCTCCCAGCACAACCAGTGGCAGGCACAGTTTGGGGCCCAAAGACAAGAGGCTGCAGGAAGCTACAAGAGTGCTGTCCTTCACACTTCCCCCAGGCTCTGAAGACATCGTAGTGCACCATATTGCAAGTGGGTTTGTGCCTCTTGAATGAGTCAGCAATACTCCTCAATCCCTTCCTCCTTGCATGAGTCAGTGAAGACCTTTTTTTTTCCCTGATGTATTTTACTTCAGAAGGTCAGCAATTAATGAAAGGAAACACAGAAGATCAATAGAATTACAGTATAAGTAGAAACAACTTGGAGGTTCAGCACATCACTTACGGCTTGGGCCAGAGTCTGCTACTGGTGCCCAAGTTCCACAAGGCGTTTTCCCTGCCTTGCCTACCTCACAGCTTTTTCTCTTAGCAGAACGTGAGGTAACTGCCAAGCTGGGTTTCATCCCACTGAGTAGTTCTGCCTCTGTTTGTTTTTTGCCCTGTAGCTGGTCTACTAGTGTAATTTCTACTGAAGTTCACGTTCCTCTCCCATTTGTGCATGGGAGCACGTGCTCCTGGCTTGCTTTAGTCAGGTACACCTGTGAAAACTGAATAACAGGGAATACTTTTGGCTCCCAGGTCTGGCTCCTGTCATGCTGTGCTGCTTTTCTTGCTTTACTGTGGAGAGCCCCTCTGGCAGGCTGTTAGTGCCTCTTGTCTGCATGTAGCTTCCTGTCTTCCCCCTGCCTTCCCGACTGTACCTGACTTGCCAGGAGCCACATGAGCACATTTATGCAGCTCTTCCCAATAATGGGATTAATCCTCCATGCTCTTGTGCTGAATGCCCAAAGGTGTTGGGCCACAAGGTGATCAGATGACCAAAATGCTCCCTAGCAAGAAGAATTGTCAAAACAGTTAGATTGTGTTTATTTTCCTGATTACTTTTCAAGTTCATGGAAGTCTCTGCCCATCTGGCAGCATCTGGCATCAGAAGTGCTATAGGACTGTGAGAGAAGCTATTCTCATGGCATCGTCGTTGTTCTAGGATGGTCGTGTTTGCTTGTTTACTCAGAAATATGAATTGCCAGATGAACCCACAAATGCCAAAGCAGGTGGCCTCCGCATAGAGTCCTAGGCAGAGAGATCACTGTATTTTGCAAAGCCTGTTTTTCTTGTGCTTTTCATGTTGGTGTTTGCTGGTGCAGTCACACAGTTATCCAAGCTGTGGGGTTTTTTTCATCATAGTAGGGCTCCAGACCTGCTGAAGTTTACTCTTTGTAGCAAGCCCTCCACCTGCTGAAGTTTGAGACTACATCCTTGAGAGCAGCTGGCTCTGAATACTGAAAAGCGTGGCTGGAACCACATGGCTCGGCTGGCTGTTTGGTGAAATAAGGAGAGGGCACTACAGTTACTTAACTCTGACAGTATTCTCATTGTTTACTTTGTTTCCTCTTTGCAGTCAGCCAGTGGAAATCAAATTATTCACAAACCGAGGTGTATGTATAGAAGCCATTGATGTTTTGATGGAGACAGTGAACTGCCCAGTGCTGGAGGTGGTAGTGGAGGCTGCGAGAGCTGTGGCAGCTTTCCTGAGGTAGGCAGGAAAGCATTTGCAGGCTTTTCTTCAGATAGGTCTGTTTATACCATGTTGGCCTCTGCAGCTCCCCTGTGGCTGTGTGGGTGAGTGTGCTCTGCAGTGGGACTTCTGGCTGAGACAGGCGTGGGTACAGCAGAGCTAACTTCTCACCCACCTTAAAAAGCTGCCAGGGCAATGAAGCTGTGGTAGGCAGCAAGTCACTGCAGCAAGGACCTAGCGTCCCAGGCAGGCTTGTACTGCGGCTGCTGTGACTTCGTCACTCTGTGCCCCGTCCAGATAGATAAGAGCAAACATAAGACTCTGTACAGTCATATGCTTCCTGACTGTAGTGGGAGCGGACAGTGAATGCAGTGAGGGTGTGTTTGGGCACACATCTGGATGAAGGCACTGTTCAGATGTTATGACCTTAGTATGCTGTACTGGAGAGAAGTGGCAATGGCATAGTATTGTCAGAACAGCAGTTATTTCTGCTGGTCTTGCCTTCCCAGGTGGAATGTCCCCAGCAGGGTATGTGCATGCTGTCTTTCTCTCTGCTTGTTCAGGAAGGACCATCTGAGCTCCCCTCCAGTCCCATATGAAGAGCTGCAGAAGCTGCTGGAGGCAGTGCTGAAGCGATGTGCTGACCTTTCCCCAGTAAACAGTAGCAAGAGGCATGCAGTAAGTTAAAAGTTGTTGTTGCTTGTTGGTAGGACCAAGCAAGACAGGGATGATCCTCCTGGCACACCATGTGGATGCTGTATATGTGTTCTGTCCCCTTCCCCTATGGCTGTAGGGTTCTGTGGTGTTTCTTTTGATCCTCATGCCTCGAGATGGTACCAGTCTTTGTCTGAAGTAGCTGAAGGTGGATGCTGGTGAATGTTGTCTTTCTAAATCAATGAAGATTTGTGGGGCACCACTTGAGCACGCTGCTCTCTTTATGTGTCCAGTATTCCGAAGTCATTTGAACTTTCCCTTCTTCAGGCCCTCACCTTGTAGGCTGCATCAGTCAATCAATTTTTTTGGCAATGAATGTCTCTTGCTGTGCCTTCAGACCAAGAGGGTCATCGTATGTGCACTGTGATGCCTCAGCAAGGGAGCTGTTAGCCATTCTTTGAATTGCAAATCCTTTCCTGTTCCTGGAATATGTAGTTAGTGTGGTGTGCTGCAGGGACCTATGCACTTTTGAGGAGAGCCCCCATTACAGATGGCTAGGGAAAGGACAAGGGCTGAGCCTTCTTGCTCTAGGTTTAGAGCCGTGTAGGTTTAGATCGCATGTTTGTAGTGGCAAGAGCATCTTGCTGGAGTACCAGAGCTCCAAATGCCTGCTGAACTATCTTTAGGCCCAAGTTCTGTGGTAACAGATGTCTGTCTTCTCTGCCTGGAGAAGGCAGAACTGCTTTCTGCACCATAGGCAGATGTTGGTCAATCTGTTTGCGTACACATGAAGCCTGGTGTCCCATTCAGAATAAGGAGCTTCACAGAAAGGAAATTAGGCAGCTAGTAAGGATACCCAGGCTGTCTTTAATGGGAGAAAAAGGGAATGATTGTACCTATACTACGGTATCCCACCATCAAATGCAGGAGGAGGAGGAGTTCTGCACTGCCAGGCACCAATGTGTCGTCGTGTCCTCCTCTGGTGGCATTTGGAGAAGACCACCACAACAGGTTAAGGCTTAAAGGCAGATTTTGAGTTTCAAGTGGTTCCCAGTTTGGGCAAATGATTAACTCTGATGCTGCAGTTGGCTTCTGGCTGAACTCAGTAGGATGCTGTGTGGGAACAAGAGCTAGTGCATGGGTAGCTGCCTACAAATCTGAGCCAAAGTAGAGAACTACTAAGATTTCAGTGCTGAGCAAGGGGAGAAACTGTTCAGCATTGTCTGAAGAGTAATTGGAAGAAACAAAATTAAAAAAAAGAACCAAGTGTTGCCAGAAGGGTTTGAAGTTCCATTAGCTGAGCTGTTTAAAGCTCAGATTAGAGCAAACCATGACAATATAGATGGCAAAGACAGGGCAGTGCAGAACTAGTAGCTCTGTAACTCTGTCCTCCCTACGAAGAGCACAGAAGCTCTCTAACTCTGCCCTCTGTGGGGAAAGCACAACAGTAAAAAAACGAGTTATGTGAAAGAAGTGAGTGAAGGGAAATCTGTTGTGCCTCCTACTGCTGGTACCAGAGAAGAAAGCTATTTTTTCCAACAGTAAACATAAGATTTGAAAGACTTCTCTCCTTTAACAGGGTGATCTCCTATTCTCCGTGTCTCAGAGTCACCCAGCAAACAGGAATCTCAGCAGAGTTCCTCAGAGACAGGGACAGTTCTTGTTCAATGCCCTGGAAAGTTTCAGAAATGCTTGCAGGTGAGGACAAATCAGGGAGGTGTGTGGTGGGTGTGTCTATGTCTGTCCATCCTTCTGTCCTGGTAACTGAGTTCTTCTACCCAGCCCCACCAATGAAATATTTCAGTTGAGTTCAATGCATGGCACTTGTCAGTGAAACAAAAGAAGGAGGGATATGTAGTGATACTGAAAATTTTGTGACACCTGTATGTGTCTCCCAAGAAATTTGCCTGGGACCTATCAGTTTATTTCATGTCTTTGGCCTTTGAGGAACTGGTTGAAAAGTAACCAAAACTGGTGATGATGTAAGAATGGTTGGAGGGTATGTATGAAACCATATTCCTGTGCCCTGGGGCATGTGGTCTCATGGCTGGGGGAGATTAACCGTGTAACAAATGTATACGCGCTCCAGATGCTGGCCTTGGATTTGCTCATATGTGACCTGTTACTGCAAGTGGGTTTAGAGACACCAACTTTTCCTGTTTGTCTGGATGACAGCTCTCTCTCACCCTTAGCTGCACAGCAGACAGTGGTCTATAAAACCAGATCTGTTGTGAGGGAAGTCTGGCCAACTTAGTTATTTTGCCTTCCATCACTTGCATTTGTTTTGGCTGAGATAGTTCAGTCAGAAGCAGGTGTCTCTGTCTGCACTAACCCAGTGTCTTGGGGTGGTGTTACAGGGCACTCAGGTTCTGTCATGGTTTTTACATCAGTTGAATGGTCCCCTGGCTGGTTTTCATGACATTTGCTGTATTGTGCTCCAGGCACTCTGGCCTGGCTGAGAACCTTTATTCTTGCCACACTAGGGCTTCCCACAGCAGGTACTTTCTTCCCAGAAGCTAAGTTTTCCTTTGCCACTTGTACTGTTATGCAACATTGCTGACTTCTAGTAGCTTCACTCAAGAGGTAACTCTGTGTGATTGCCAGATTTCTTTGTTTCCAACCCATCAAGTGTTTGTGGGGTCCTTAATGGTGAAAGTTGTGATGGAAATGACTTCCTTTACAGAGTGAGGAGGATTCCTCTCTCCTTTGGTATCTGCTTTGTGTTTGTAGGTTAGCAGTGGAATTCCAGAGTGACCCCATGGCCCAGGAGAACGCTTTCACTGCCCCCAACTCTGAGAGCAAGGACACACTGAGCAACTTCTCTGAGTTCCTGTTGAGGATTTGTGACAGTCTCTGCATCCCCATGGTCATGGTAGGGTTTCTTTTGAACTTTGTCTATTCCTTGGGTACCTGGAAAGATGCTTTCAAGCACCAAGAGTGGGTTGCAGAAGTTTTTTGAGGGGAAGAGAGCATATAGAGTAAACTAAGAACAGCTGCGGCATTTGCCAGCTCTCCAGAGCCAAATGTAGCATTATACAGTTCATGCAAAATAGGAGCGTACGGTCTCAGGGTGGAGAAATTCGTAAAGATTCCATGTAGGTGGCAGTGTCTTTCTTCAGACTGTGCAATCCCCATAGCCTACCTGCCATGTTATCTAATCCACGGTGGCTCTCAATGTTGCAGAAAATGAAGAGTGCCTGAAATGTTGTTTCCCTTTCTGCCACTTTTCCAAAACTTTCCTGTGTCCCAGAAAGCGGAGGTATTTTGCATCTGCGATTTTGTTTTCACGCTTCTTTCCAGGAGGTATTGAGGAGGCTGCCCAGTCTACACAGCAAGGGCAGTACTAAGTGTTGTGCCTCAGTAAGGCCAGGGACATGGTTTAAAAAGCAGCAGTGTAGAGTCACGTGTGCTTTAGTGCTCCACACAGACCTGTCACTAAGGCACTTTGAGCAGAATTGTCAAAACAATGGGACTCTGGTTGTGGTTCTCAATGTTGAGTAAATTTTGCTTGTGCTTTGCTGCAGGTTCAGGTGTATGAATTCTTGCAGTTGTTGGAGATGTTTTGTTTTGAATTTTTTTAACCAATCTCTTGGTAGGCAGCTGCAGTAGCATTGCTGTTCTCCTCCCTGAAGGGAGAGTGCAGTGCATGTCCAGTTTGGGAAGGCTGGAGTCAGTGTGCTGTTTCTTGCTCATTGAACTTGGGTAAAAATTAATGAACTGTGAGAAAATGTCCAGTGACCTTCTACAAGAGTGAGTTGAGTCATTCTGTTCTAAACAGTTTAGGGCAGGACTCTGTAGAGACCTTAAATGCCTGTGTTTGCCACTACTGAATATAGTGCTGAAGCACAGGTGTTAAGTGTTTGGAAGTCAGCTGCGCTTAAGTTTATGTCCTACATTGTATGTCACACTGGAGAATTAGCCATCTGACCTGTAAGAGCAGTTAGGTCCAGGGCAATATGGGCAATAATGTCAGTCGCTGTGCATTAAGGCCTAACTGGTTGCCAGCTGGAATCAGGAAGAAGTTTCTTGCTTGATGTAATGTCTTGCAGAGTTAGCAGCACAGCTCATAACGTTGGCAGAGTGGAGTGTTTGTTGCTTTCAAAGTGCTCTGTAAGCCTGTGTACTTGCTGCCAGGCATTTTGGTAGAAGAACTGTTACTCCATTTGCTTGGATTTAGAAATCTAACTTTCTAGGTGGGAAGGAGGCCATAAGAAAGCTGCTGCTTTCAGTGTTTATTGCATATCACACACCTGATCTTTTCTTCTTTCCACAGAACTACCTGGAAAGGGCTGTCAGCCCGTCGGTGATGGAGGTTTTCATCTCAACACTTAATACACTCTTTACAGTGGTGCCAAACATGCGGAATAAGTTCTCCAAAAAGCTGGGTAGGTGGGCAGCGTGGGATCATGTTCTCTGTGCTCTTAACTTAACTGATGGAACTTGCTGCTACTGCATATTACTGAGTCAATGAGCTGAATGAGACTTTATGTGGATGATTATATTACATGTTTATATGAGTAAGAATAGAGTGTGCAGTCATGTTCAGCAGCATGAAAAAGTTATTTGGTCTAGCAATGGTGATGGGACAGATTTTATTTTAGATAAGTAAGTTGTGTCAGCTTTACTCTTTCCTCTGGAAGATTCAGAACTGGCTGTTCCTGTAGACAGGGATTATGCTGAAATTGTTGATGGGATTTTACTATGTAGAAATCCTATTTACTCTGTGTATTCCTTACTCTTTGCACAGCAGAGAGGTGATGTATGGAATTCCTCTATTCTAAATATGTGGAGCTGGCAGATCTTCCCTTCTCCTCCTGAGAAGACAGATGAATCTCCTCTCCAAAGCAAACTCAGAGTAGTCTGCTTTGGGAGAGAAGGCCTAACAAATGTGTTCTTACTGAGACAGCCTGCCCTGTTCACCAGGTTTACCTAGAGATGTGTGGAGATGGTTATGGGACCTGCCTACTCTTTTCCCTTATCATACATGTTCTGTGCTCCTTTGACATTTCTGTCTTGCTTTCTGTCTAGCATCCTCCTCCTTCATCCGACTGGCACTGGAGCTGAAGGCCAGGTTTTGCTCTGTACAAAGGTATTGTGATGTGTGTATTGTGAGTGAGTAAAAAATTTCCAGATGGGAAAGCAGATCATGCCTTGTGTAATGCACCTGATTAGGCAAGATGGGAGGCCAAAAGTCTCAGGAGTGTTTGTATCTGATTGCAAAATGTAAACAGTAACTGACAATGGAAAAGCTGGATGTGGGAGAAAGGAGAAGCAGTCGGGTAGGGGGTGGGTAGATTTACACAGCGTTGTGAGAATGCTGTGCTCTGTTGTGAGCTGTGCAGACAGAGATAAAGCAGCCTGACTTTAGAGTAGTCAAATTGGGGTATTTTGAGAAGAAGTAACAGTAGCATCAGTTCCATCTGAGCTCTGGCTTCCTGGGCACGTATTACCCCTATCTTTGTTCCTCACGGTGTGATAATGTATGAGAAATGGGAGGGAGGAGGAAGACTTCAACAGCAGACATTGCAAAGGGTCTTCTGTAGCAGAGGCTCAGATTTCTAGGTTGAGGAGCACTTGTGGAGACTCTCTGTGGATCTGCAGAGATGTTTTACCTCCTCTTTCCTGTGCCTGCATCTCATTAAAAGAGTAAACAAAATACACAGCACCCCTAGTCCAGGTTACCATTGTGGAAGTTAGAGTGGGGATGTTTGTGCCTGTGAATGGTATATGGGGAGGGTGATCTAGGCCTCTGAATACAGTAGTGTGGGGCGCTAAGGATGGTGTGTTACACTGCAAAGATGTTTGGTTATGTCCTATTCTGCAAGGAAATCAATTGGAGAGAGAGAGAAGTACCTGGAAATAGAGCTGTTCTCACCCTTTTGGTTAACATTTTGGCATTCTTCATTGTTCATCCCTGGAAACACCATTGCTCTGAAATCTCCTTACTGGTGTTAGCCAGTTGAATCAGGTATTGGGAGCTGCCCTCATACACCTGCCATTCTCTGCAGTGTTATGTGAATACAGGGTATGGTGATTGTAAGAGTACCCCACTGTATTCCTATTGTCCAAAGGTATGCGAACACGTTCCTGTCATTATCGCTATTGTGCCTGCCACATGTGTGAGCTGACTGTTCTCTGGGAACTCATAGTTTTTCTGGAAGCCCAGGTTGGCTCCTGGAGTCTTATTGTGACGGGGCAGGTACTTTCATGTGATCATTCAGTAAACAGAAGTTCTGGCAGACTGTGATATTAGAAATATGAAAAGGGTATTTCTAGCCTTCTTCACAGTATCTTTCTGCTCTTCTTCACAGTAATCCTGCCTTGAATCAGGCCTGTTCCAGCTTCCTCTGCAGCTTGTGCCTGAGCCTTTACTCTGCCACAAAGAAGGAGAGAACTTCTTCTCAGGAGGGCAAGTGTGGGGAAAGAGACAAATTGCTTCATTTAGTTTGAGGCCCTGCCACCCTCTATTTAGCCAACGGGTGCAAAAATAATTAGAAAAAGACATAGGAGGAGGGAAGGGAGGACACATATAAGCTCTATTTAGAGATTTTTTTTTTTTTTCCCCAGCTTTTCTTTAAGCTGGTCCAGCAAGGAGATAACACTCAGAGAGTGCCTTTTGAAGAGTTTGGAACCCTACCTGAAAAAATGTGTTTCATCTGCCTGTGGTTTTGTTTACATGGTGGCATGTATTAGCACAACTGCATATGGCTTAACTGAAACAATATTACTTGCCACACATTCACCCATATCAGCAGATTAAGGTCATTTTTTCCTCTGGCATGCTCTATAAAGATTTCCTGTCTATACTGTAACTTTCCATACTAGGTGAGTCCCAAATAAATGAGATGAAATTTTCCACATCACAAAAGCCACTTTTCCCACTGGCAGTGGTTGGTCTCCATACAGGCAGCATCCGAAAAGAGCTGGGAACCTCAAACGAGTGTCTTTTCATCCTCAAACCCAGCTCCATTAAATCAGGTCTCACACCTCTATTCATGCCAAATCATAGAGGTGCGCTTTCTGTATGCAGACTGTGGGGGGTAGTAGGTTGGCTTTGGTATTTCTTACGTCAAGAGCTTCCCTAATTTAATGTGCATGAGTTAGGGCAGGCAGATGCTTCCATCCCTGTGTTGCACTCTGCTTTGTTGTAAACATTCCTCATCACTGCCTGCCTGCTCATATTAGTTTTGTTTCTAGAGCAAGAGATGTCTGAGCTCCTGCAGAAGGGTCTGCCTCAATTAAACTACACCATTGCTGAAAGCCTTCTCCTGCTGGCTGAAACCCCTGAGCCTTTCTCTTTGGATCAGTCTCTTTGCAGCCACCAACACTGCTTCATACTACTCTTATACTTTGCCTACACCCTCGGAGACAGGTAAGCCAAGAGTATATAAGGCAAGTCGTTTTGTGCCATTACATACCATGTATTGGTAGGTAAAGCATGTCTAATGTTATTGTTTCCGCTCCAATCTCCTTGAATGCAGGTTTGTCCCAGAAGCAGAATTATTTTTAGCCATAAGAAATTTCCTCCTATCAGCACAGGACCATGGAGACTGTCCCCCTCCATACATACTCAGAGCTGCTCTTTACCTCCTTGCTGTCTGTCAGGACAAAGGCAAAGCCCTGGACTCGGTAAAAGAAGATTTCATGCCTACCTCTTGGACCCTTTTTGCTGAAACTAAGGTTTCTCCCCACTCCCATCAACCCTCTTGCAGAAAGTATTTTGACATAGGTGGTGAGCAGTGAATGAGTGAAGAGTGTGCAGTGCATCTACACTCTGGGAACTTAACTGTGAAAAGCCACTAGGGAATATAGATTTGACTGAATAAACTTTAGTGTGTGTGGGAAGTGTAAATGCGTTGGATAGGCTGTGAATTCACATACAGAATATAATAAATTTCATAGCTTCAGTCTCCTGAACACATCTACAGCCTCTGCAGCAGGCTTTCTAGTGTTCCCATATGGCTCTTTGCTGCTGCTGCACAGCTTTGAGCACTGTATAAAGCCTACAAGTTTCTTAGCCTTTGTGATGCAAATGGACTTCACAAAATGATGTTTAACTGATACATTTGATTGTCTACTTAAAAGGCAGTGTGACTGTTTCTCACAGTAACCTCTCATCACTTCAGCTTTTTGATATTCAGTATCTAGTGATTATTTTGTTCTCTCTCCCCCTCCCCCTTTCCCTCCCCTACACTTAACCAGAGGTTGTTGTGTACCATAAGGAGGATCCTGAATAATCTTCCAGATCTGAGCTTTGTCTACGTCCATTGTCCTCTCCTGCTGAAATTCTTCCTGCACTACCCTGAACTTATGGGGAGATTTGGACACCAAGTCCTCCAACTCTGGTTTTCCTGGGGAGACTGCAAGCAAACTGAGACTGAAGAAACTGGTTTTGGCATGTCTGATCAGCTGAACAGTGCTAACTCCTTACTTCCCATACTGAAGAGCAATTCCAGCATTTTACTTACTTTACTGGTATGTGACTTTCACAAGGACAGGCTGCTATCCTGGCTGTGATTTAAGGGACTTTTTGGTTCTTAAAGTTCTTAGTGCTGTTATGAGGCCAAGGATTCTGCTAGAAAGGCCCATGTCTGTATATGCAGACTTCCACCTGCCAGGGAAGCCTGATATGGAAAATGGGACTGTGTATGTGTGTTAGCTCTTTCTCTGTCATCCATCCACTGTGATAGAAATGGATCTTTTGAGAGTTGGCTAGGAAGGGATCTGAAGGGTGCTGCTGATGTATGGCATGAAAACCCCCATTCCTTTCTCTATCCAGATATACAGCTGGGTACAGCTGTGGCAGCCTTTCAAGAAGCTGTTTTGCTTATTTGGGAGCAATGGTTTGCTACTGATAGATGAGAAGGGTATGGGGAACAAAGAACTTTGAAAAAGCAGCATGCAGAGAACAGGTTTTCAGGGCATGGCTTTCTGTTTGCTTGGGGTTTTAATTTTGTTTGCTTTTAACTGGAGAGTCTTGTCAGAGATTTTTGCAGTACTCTTGAGTTTTCAGGACTGCAAATAGCACATTTTATTCCTCTTAAAAGATAAAGTAAAAATACTGGGACAGGGAAAATTAATCAGTGCAGGGGAGAAAGGGGCCTTGAAGTAGCAGGACTGGTGTGTTTGCCTTTAGCTGGTGTAATGAGCTCTGTTAACCTATGTAATTATGACAGAATCCAGGTCCTGATGGATGCTCAGAGGCCTTGTCTCACCTTTCCCAGCTGCCCTGTTACCCTTCCCCATCAGGGGTCACTTGTCCCATGACTGTTCAGCCAGTCACATAGTAAATGCTTGCTAACATTTCCACACAAGAACATGAGATTTGCCTGTAAGGGCAAGCTGTGATGTTTCTTCTCCATCCTGTTAGAGAAATTAGAACTATGTATCATTGAGAACAGAAACCCATGTCAGCAGACAGTGAAGAAGCAAGGTTTGATTCTGATGGGCACCCATCGGGCATTGCATTTGCTCTGATCTAAGAGGCTATGAAGTAAATTTCACTGACACGAGGGCTCTTGCGTAGGGCAGTTCTTTCACAGTTAGGGTGATACTGCAGAGTAGGTAGCAACATCCAGGCATTTGATTCCATTGCAGATCAATGGTAAAAGTGATCAATGAGATGACATATCAGTACAAATTAAGGAGGAGAAGTGTGCCATGAGACTTGCCTACGCTGTTATCTTTGGCAGTGGTTCTGGAACCTATCACTCCATAAACTAAAGCAGATGTATACATCACAGGTCTATCAATAAACAAAAGAGAGACAGTGGCTCCTTCCCTGAATAGTACAGCATTCCTGCTTTCCCTTTTCTGTCTTGCCATGTGCTCTTGCCGAAATAAATTAATTTAGCTATGTCTTGATCTTTAAAGTGAGTTGTAATAAATCACAGGCTTTGACAATTCACCTTTCAGCTGAGGAAGAGCATAATCAGTCTGAATTTAGATGGGCTGATAAAACAGTGCAATATCCTGGGATAAATATACTGTCAGATGTAAACCAAACTTACGAGGTGAATAACCTCAGCCTGAGAATGCACTAGTAAAATGGAAAAGCCTCTGCATGGTACAGTGAAACAAAAATGAATGTCCTTCCAAGGATGATTTATTTGCTTATCTGCTTTTAATAATTGTCTGGATTAGGTAGAACAGATGGTTAGTGGCTTCATCTGAGACCTTGAGCTCCTGAGTAGGGAGGAAAATGTTAACAGTGATGCATTTACCAGGACCAGGAGGGCTGTGGCCCTTGGTTAGTGCCATTTTGTGCTGTGTTCATCTGGGGATGAATGTGGTCATGGTCACACACTGTCCCACTTGTCTTCTCTGTGCTCCAGATCTAAGCTGCTCTCTCAGAGAATGGAGATAGGCTGTCTGACGTTACATTACATTCCTGAATGTCATATGGAGCAGGTCTATGTCAGTGGAGGCAATTGTGCAGACAGCTCCCTGCCCCTTATTTCTGAAGGTCTCAGATACGGGCAGGAACCAGGCTCAGAACTAGAGAGGTTTCTCTGGTACAGGCAGCCTGTTCTTAGCTTAACCGCTTTCCTTGGGTATGGGGTCCCACAGCTATTTCTTCTCCATCATCCTAGTCTGCATGACTACTATGTGATAGGAGAAGGCAGCTGGAAAAGCCAGTAGGCTGTCCTGGCAGGCTGTAGGCTTGGTTGCCGAGACCAGTTTTCTGTTTACCTCTTTCAGCTGTACCATTTGCAATGCAGTAGCCAGGACTACTGGGGGTGGAGAGGAAAGGTAGTGCTGACATAATACATGTTGAGACGATCATATTATGTCAGCACTACCAGGTGTTTTCTGCCTGATCTTTGTGGAACTGCATCTGTACATGCTGTGCAGGTGAATTTAATGTTACTTAATGACAAAAGTATGCCCAAATTAAGGCTATTGGCTGTGGAATTCAGCTCAGAGACTCCAGACAGAGCTCTGTCGTCAAGAAGTAGGCTCGTGGGCTGAATGCTCTGTACACGACTCTTCCATTTTCCGTGACTGAGTGATTGCTTGTCTGGTTTATGTACGTTTCATGCAGTTTAGCTGTTATGTTGCTACTGCAGATACAAGGCTGCCAGCCTTTAGAAAATGAGTAACTATGGACTGACTCATAAGCTTGATTTTAGGTAAGCATCTTTAATATGCAACCTGATTTTTCAAAACAACAATGAGAGCAGAAGTGCCAAAGGCTCTGTGTTCTTGGAAACAGGGCCCGGCTTTAGGATCTCACTTGTCTAAACCCTTGACCTAAATGTATGTTACCCTTACACTTGTGTGCTGGACTTGAGTTACATAGCCAAATGCATCCTTTAAATGGGATATTACTCAGAGGTGCCTATCGGACAAGAGTCCGTCTGCTTTATTCAGTTCTCTATTTAATCAGGACATACCTAATCTGAATGGTGCTTTATTAGGCTGTTCCCCAAGGCACCAAATTAGCATAATGGTATTAAATAGCAGTGACTTCTGCCTAATCAGGGCAGAAACGTAATGTGTGTGCTTCTTCACTTGCAGGACCTGGTCTGCTCAAGCTCTGTGGAGGTGGCTTGGAAGGTGTTGATGACTCTAAGGACCTTCTTGGAACGAAATGAGGATGTCCTTGTCTGTGACCTTCTCCGGTGTCAGTTCCTACAGATTCTGCAGCAGCTGCTGGTAGAGAGCAGCTCAGCCTCCTTACAAGGTGACCCTCCTCTGTGACTTGGTCTTGCTATAAGATCAACTAGCAGGGTAGATTGCTGAAGGGATGCAGTCTGGGATAGTGTTTTTGAACTGCTGATGTAGCTTCAGTACTTATCTACATGAGGAAATTTATGGACAGAATTGTGCTGATTTAGTTTCCTTCTCCAGAGATTCTTGTTTTGAAGTGAGAGAGTCCGTTTCTGATTTAGGTTGTTCTGGCTTCAAACTGTGATTGTTAAACAAAGGCAAGGTTTTCTTATACTGTTGTAAGTATTCAAGTGGAGAGCTGTGCTGGTAAATCTCCCAGCTTAATCAGGGGCTCCACTGGTTACTGAGAGACATCCTCCTTTTTGCATCTTTTCTGTGCAAAACAGCTTGGTGTGCCTGAGTACACTTGGTTGCCAGGGCACAGGGACCAGGAGCAGAGATTGTTTGAATCATTCATGATATTGATCTCCAAACAGGAACTGTGGTATCACCAGATCTCATAATTCTATTAAATCTCTCAAAGATTTAGCAGGGTTGTGACTGGAGGAAATCCCTCTGTTTTCCTTACTAGCCCTGGCTGCAGAGTTGGGACTGTTGTCCCATCACGAACGGTGCTGTGCAAAGCAGTCTGTGAGCTTGAACTGAAAAAGGGAGCAGTGCTAGGATGTCCTTGGCTCCCCTGGGATAGGGGCCCAGCACAGCTTTTGGTTGTTCCTGAGTGGGCCGCTGACACTTGTAACAGCCTTGCGCTGTTTGGGGTGTTTTGCTGTGCAGCAGCTGGGATGGAAGCAACAAGAGGGAAAGTGTTTTTGCCTTACCTCCAGCTAAGTCAGTAGGCTGGAGAAGAGGGGGGTTGAAAGCAGGAGCATGGTAGAGCATGAGGCTACAAGGTTATGGATAAATAAGGCAATGTTGGCATCTGCCAGATCTGATCTTGTTTGGAATTGTGCACATTTGGAATTTGTGGTGTCCCTCTGTCACTGATCTAGGGGTGCCAGGGGCTGTGGGGAAGTAGATTGTCTGTTTCCTGTTGTGGCAGTCAGACCTATTCCTCCAGACTGCTGGTGATGGAGACAGGACACTGGGCTAGAGTGGCTTTTGCAAGATTAGAGCCCTTCTGCTGTGTCTGATATCCCCAGCTCCTCTTCATACTGCATCTTGAACTTGTTAACTGAGTTACTGGCAGGCCCATCCAGAAAGTCAAACACTAGATGTACTCTGGAGACATGACGTCCTTGTCTCCCAGTACACAGGCAGCTCTCTGTGAGGTCTGGGGCAGGAAAGTCCAGGGGATCTGCATTCCTGTTTAAACAGTGGCCTGCTCTTAGACAGCAAGAAGGCCCAACGGTGGGACTCCATCAAGAATATGTTAACATTAAAGACACCTGTAAGCGTTTCCTCCTCAAAACTGAAAGCTCCTGAGCCTTTGTTAAAGACATTTTCTGAAGGCGATAGTTGCTTGCTGTAGGTATGGCTATACACAATGCAAAGCACTGTTTACAGTGCTGCAGAACAGTGAATATACTAGGGAGGGGGTTGCGCTGGGGAGTTGGTGGTCTGACCAGCTCCATTCTCCTTGCATACAGGCCTGCTGTGTGGGGCTCTCACCTCTACCGTCTGTGCTCTGCCCTGTGGGGTGGGATGGACAGCATTTTC
This sequence comes from Burhinus oedicnemus, assembly GCA_008921705.1. Lineage (NCBI taxonomy): Eukaryota > Metazoa > Chordata > Aves > Charadriiformes > Burhinidae > Burhinus > Burhinus oedicnemus. Next base: position 395,458 of record VFFE01006728.1, on the reverse strand, counting down.
TGGCCTCACAAGATGCTGGAGAACAAGTGCTGTGCAGCTGAGAGCTCTGAGGTGCTGGGCTGCTGTCAAAGCACGGTCGAGTAGATGGGAAGAGGGCAGTCTGCAAAGGGCTTGTGACTTCTATCTTATTAAAGGTGTCAATTTGAATGTACGGTGACCAGGACAGCCCCTTACATGGTTCACTAAGTGTGTAAAAGACCTTAGCCTCCTTTTCCCCCCTCTTTTCTAGTTGTTCCTAGAACGATGTTGGCAAGATCGAGCATGTAACTCAGGCCAACCCACAGTGGCAGAAAGGGGGCCTGATCCAGAGGGGACTGTAGAGATCAGAATTAAGTTGAGAGCATGTATGTTTGTGCATGTAAAGGGGGAATACTTCCTTCCCTAACCCACACTCTTTCCTGAGCTGGAAAATTAACAATTCTTGGCACGCTTTAAGGTACAACAGTTTAGAGTTCACTGACAAGCTAAGCTGTCTGTGCCCTTCTCTAGCTAACAGGAACCTGCCTGTTTTGCTGAACCTCCTCTTCCTGGTACAGCTGCGGAGCAAGGGTGTGAGGGAGCTGGACAGCACAGACTTCAAGCTGCTTCACCAGGGTAAGCCTGTGCATCCATCTTCTCCCAGGGGCCTTTGATCTCTGTTTCTTAATTGTTCCATAAGATGATTAGGGGCTGGCTCTTTGTCCTTTGAGAGGTGTATCTTGCATTACAGTTATGGTTGCTTTGAGATACTTTCATAGCTAGAGCATTGTAAAGAGCCCTGGTTACCACTTCAGTCAACAAATCATAGAATAGTTTAGGTTGGAAGGGACCTTAAAGATCATCTAGTTCCAACCCACTTGCCATGGGCAGGGACACCTCCCACGTTGCTCAAAGCCCCATCCAGCCTGGTCTTGTACAAAAACCAGGAACAAAACCCAGGTTCTCTGCCTCTTGCTTTTACAATACGTTTGTTGTCTGAAACCTCAGAAGGTGGCCAAAATATTATCCTGGCTGTGACGTTATTTCAGGGTCTGTGACTGTTGTTGACTTGGCACATGACAGTATTGCTGCTCTGCTTTCTGAAACATCCTTCCCTCTCCACGCTTGCTAACACACTCCTGTGGGGTTCAGGCCACAGGGATGTCCTGTGAACCAGCTATCAGGGACCAGCAGCCTCGTGAACCTGGGCTCTCCCTGGAGTGTGCGTCCAGAGTATACGGGTCTGCAGGACTTGCCCACTCCACCCCAGATACATAGAAGAGTGGGCTGTGTTTGTTTACTCACCGTACCCTGACCTGCTTTCTTGTCTGGTGATCCTTACTTCATGGCTTCTCCCTTCTTTCTTGGTTATTGGAGGTTCATGCAGGCTGTGAAAAAAGAATAGATACTACAGGGAAGTTCAGCTGATCCATCCTCTATTCACTTCCTTGCTCTGACAATTTGATCTCTCCAGCAGACTTTGAACGACTGTCCCCTTCAATTTGAAATGTTCCATGTCACAGGGCTGCCTATGTTGCCCTTGTAAAGAAGCAGCGTTTCTCAGACATTCATTTGCCAAAGGAACTGGGGGTGTGGAAGAAGCATGTCCTTTTTATACCAGCCCTTTTTAGCTGCTGTGATTTCAGAGCACGGCTCAGCTGCTCCCGGGAGTCACAAGCTCCTTCTGCTCTTGCTTTCTGCTCTGTATTTTTCAACACAACTCTCCCCCTGCCCAGACACCCACTTCATTCCCTGCTTGGCTCCCCAGGCTATGTTCTTCAGAGGGTGGGCGTGCAGGGCACTCTCCTCTGATAAGGCCTATGTGAAACCAGCTCGTAGATGGAAGGGGTGTGGGGAGGCGTGTTGATGTGTGCTTTTTGAGAATTGCTTACTCGGACTTTAAGCTTTTCTAAAGATCTCCTATGACAGTTTTGCTGAGCCCTGCAGTCCTGGATTTCCCTCCCAAACTCTTGCTAAACGTTGTTCCTAAGTGTTTGGTGCTTAGAACAAACATGGTGTGTTTATTCCTAGTGTGAGCAGAGTTGGTGAGAGTGGAGGAGCACAGCTCTCCATGCCATTCCCCAGTCTGGTCACCATGTGAGGCAGGCACATGGCTGTTTATGGTTGGCCTAGTATTAAGATCAAACTCTGTGGAAACAGGTAACTTAAAGTCTGTTGCTCTTGGATTCATTACTGCCCAATGTTATATGTGCCCATACGCTTTTCTATTCCCCCCTCCCCATTATCATCCTCCACTGCACTGTTCGGTCTAAAGCAAACACTCTAGGGCAGATGTCTCTTGCTTTGTCTGTACCATGCTGTTTATTTTCGCTTCAGGTTTTATTGCACTTGTCTGAATTCTCTCCCCACTGACTGACTTCTTTCTTGTGCTGAGGTGCTGTTATGTTGGTGTCTGTGTCATGCACGTTCTTTTGTTTCCAGTCAGTAATCTCTGTGGGAAATGCAGGCCAAGGGACACTGACCTCCTGCAGCCATCCTTGAATTTTCTGTACTGCAGCCTTCATCAGACAACACCTTGTAGTCAACAGAGAGGTGAGGCAAGATTGTATTGATTGCTAAATTAATCTCAGTGAGGTTGTAGCTTGGCCATCAGAAACTGTTTTTTAACTGTCTCAGCAGGTAAGGTGGATTTTTTCCCCTCCCAGATGCAACATTACAGTTAACAAAGACCATTTTGGTTTTGGGATGAGGTTTTTTAGGTTGAGGGTTTTGGTTTGGTTTGGTTTTGCTGCCTTCTGATGATTCAGGAATTGGCTGCTGAGAGACGGAACCACTGTATTTTTCTTGTTCATAAAACACAGCAGTGCCTTGTTTGAAATGTCCTGGTATTGCCATGGTTCAAAAAATTAAACAATAATAAAGAACAGCTCTAACCAATCTTCCAGCTGTGTTAGCTGAAGCCTGGTCATTTTATTAGCTGGCCGAGTGGTCGCTTGTGCTGTAGGAGATGAATACCAGCATAGCTGGACAGCCTTACTCTGATGAGCTGTGGCAGCTGGGGCTGCCTCACTGCAGCAGGGGCGTGCTCTGTACTTCTATTCTGCTTGTCAAGCTGGTTTAACCTGTGCCATCCCATCAGCCTCTCTGATTATGTTTTTCCCACACAGCAGTGGCTGTGCTGCTCTCCAACGTGTCCTTGCTAGAGCTCCTGCAGAAGGTTTTGGAGTGCACCTGGTTGTGGTCCCCTCCCTCTGAACCTGCTTACCTGTCATCTGAGGATGCCTTGCTGTGCTCTGGATGGCTGTTGATAGCGTCCCTCTTGCTTTATCAGCATCGCTACAATACTGAGGTTAGAACCACTGTAGTGTTCGGATCCAGAGAATGCCTAAATCTTAAAAAAAATTAAAAAAAAAATTAAAAAAAATTCCTCATTATCGGAGGAAAGGGGTTTGCTTTGGCCTGGAATCTGCTTGCCTTGGTTGCTCTTTTTTTATAGTTGACAAGTTATTCCTTGCTACACATCTGCAGCAGGACTGAAAGCTAGCATGTTGTTGAAGGCTGAAACACAAATCTTTGGAGAGTTAGAGAAGGGCAGAAATCCTGGGGGAAAAAGTGCATACCCAGCCCTCCTGATTCAAATCACTTTCCTCTTCAGGACAGAGCAAAACACATTTTAAGGCCTTTCTCAAAGGAAGGCTGGGGGTGGAAGACATATCTCCCATGTTGTAAAGTGCTTTTTTGGTACCAAAATGATCAATAATGGAACAGTCACAATCCAAACCTATTGTTGGCAAGTGAGTCCTCAATATTAGCAAGCTCATATGAATGTGGACAGCTGTCATTTTATTTGATGCTTTGCAGTCTGACAAGAGAGCTAAGCTGGAGTCGTCAGCTGATAGTGGAATTACAACTTTGAGGGAAGCACTTTCTAATGCCAACATAAGGGGATAACGTTTCCTTTTGAAGTATCTATCCAGGCCTCTCTTCCTCTCTTGATATGGAGTTAAACAGCTTGTCATGAGTTATGAGCTCTGCCCAGCAGAGTATGTTCTTTGGGAGTCAGTGCATCTGTTCGTGGATGATAAAATCACAGTAAGGACATGCGCGTATCTGCACAGAGAGGCAAGGGTTTGTTTTCTAATGTTGAGGGAAGAGGCCAAACCAGACCAAGTCTGCACCTGTTACTTCACAGGTGTGCTGCCTCTGCTTAGGTCTTATAGCATGGGATTTGTATGGACTGTCAGCTGTGTGAATGCATAGCAAGACCTGCCTGTCTCTGCCCTATTAACTGCTGACCACAATTTTACCTTCTCAGTTTCCAAGTCATGTCTGGGTCTGGATGGTCAGTATTGTGCCAGTCTCAAGAGACTCAGTTCTAGTGGCTAGTGTTGAGTTTTCATTTTCTGGGATTGACTCTCTCAGCTTATATTGATCCTTGAAGCGCAATCATTTAGTGGCTTGTAAGCCTGTTGTTTGGCTTCATCAATACCTTACTGGCTTGATGTGCTGTGACCTGCAATCAAGAATCCTTCTTGCACCAGAGATGGGGAAAGAAACTACAGATGCAGGTGGCAAATGGAAGTGGTTCAAGGATGCTTCAGCGTTTCTAAGCTTCAGTGTTTCTAATCTTCTGCTGAGGGAGAAGGAGAGGGGATAAGAGGAGGACTCACTTCTCTTGCCGTTTTCTGCTGCTCAGTATTGCTGAAGCTGCACAAAGCATCCTGGAGGCCCTTGCAGAGAGTCTTTGGCCTTTGTGGCTGTGAATGTGAGCTGATGCTAGGCTGTGTCCCTAAACCTGAAGTTTTTTAGAGGGGAACAATGGCTCCAAGAAATGTGAGTTTCCCACATTGATCTCAGGCTGGTGTTAATAACGAGGACTTGTCTGGCCATAGCAAGCTTGCATCTTAACTGTGTTACTGCTACTGGCCTTAGCAAAAGCCTGTGGATAAAGCTGGGCCATGGATGGTAGGCTATTAAAGGCTTTGGCTTGTCAGTTCTTAGACAAGTAACCACTGCCACCCTGTTGCAGGAGGTACTGCTAGCTCTCCTATCGAACATTTCTCTCTTCAGAAGATGGGTTGAAGGACTCAGCCCTGCAGTCCTTATGCCTGCCCTCCCATGCCAACTCTCTCTGCCTTACTGAAGAGCTTGAACCCTTCTGGGGGTCTGTGAACCTTCATGCCATTGCTGCTGGATGGCTGCTCTGTGATGGAACAGTGTTTTGTGGACTGCCCTCTCAAGCCCATCTTTCCTATTTCCCAAGTCCCTAACCTCCTCTGCCTCCCTCACCCATGTCATAGTTCCTAGCTCTAGGCTCTTTGCCGGCTTCCCAGCTCCAGCAGGCAGGGCCAGATTCTTGTCATCACTGCTGGCTTTTGGCTGCCTGGCTCCACAGTCTTGCTGACTGACTGTGTGGCTAAGCTACAACCGTGTTTGGTGATGGCTGTTCCTACTATTCCATGTGCTCGGCAGTCTGCCAGCCACGTGCCAGAGGGCCTGCAGGGAGTAGTGAGAGCGAGACAGACAAATGAGTTGCACTGCGGTTTGGAAGCTGCGTGAGGCTGGCAACTGGTGCTGAGTGAAGCTTGAGGGCGCAATGATGTGACTCTCCCTTCTGGGTCAGACTCCTGAAACGCTGTTGCTGTTCCCTTGTTTTTCAATGGTCATCATGGGGTAGTATCTAAGGACTGAAAGTATGTAAGGGAGCTTTTTACCTGGTCCAAAGCAGCACGATTTATTCTCTTATATTTAATTCTCCTCTAGGTTCACCAGACACTCTCTCTAGACCTAACAGAAGTCCTGAATGCAGTCAACTTCAGGAAGAAGAAGCCAATCCTGCTGTTAGGTATTTTGCATCTGTTATAGGGATTTGACTGGAAGTAGCTGCTAGTAGCACATTACAGGCAGCAGGGGGGAACTGGTGACTATGGGATGGGATGGTGCAGGTGCTGGTGGGGTTCTGGAAGGTTTGGTCCATTTGGCTTTGCAAGTATGTAACTGATGGTGAGAAAGGGCAAAAGGGAACTGTCTGGAGTTCTGCTGTGTTTGGGCAAATCTTCCTTGGAGGTTGGTAGTGACGTCTGGAACTGGGTATGAACTAGGATAGTGTCTCACAGGGAGGAGACGAACAAGGGAACTCATGTTGCCATTCCTGCCTGCTGCTGTCAGCAGCTGCTGGGCAACTCCAGTGGGCCCTTAAGCCCAAATTTTCTCTCCTTACCTCTCCTGTGCTATTGCACAGGCACCAACACACAGGGCAGGGGAGAGGAAAACACTGACACATACTAATAAGCAGCTCCCTGTCTAGTGAGCATCATGCAGTTCCTGAGAGCTGTACTGCGACAGAACTTCTCCTCTCTGCTGGTGATCATTGGCCAAAACACAGCTCAAGGTGCTACGCAACCACAGCCATCATCACTGCAGGATGCTGCCTTGCACCCCCTTGCCATGCAGCAGGTCTTCTCGCTTGTTGTCAGTCTGCAGAACCTTTTGGTGCATGTCCAGTTGCAGGTATATAAAATATGACTTCTGGAACAACACTAGTGTTGCTTCAAGCAGGTACACTAACCTGAGGAGAAACCATCCTGTTGCAGAACATAAGGGGCTGCTTTTTTTTTATCTTCTGCCTGCATTTTCCACCCCTTGCAGACATGTGATGAGGAGGAGGGAAAATGCTCTTACTGCAGCATGGCGCAGTGAGAAAGAAGGTAAATCAAGCTATGCGGTACTCCCTGCTGCTGAACTGGATAGCTGAAATTCTGTGTACTAATGACAATCTCTGTTTTCCCGTCTCCTGCTCTGCAGGGACGCCACACCCATAGGGACAGAGGTGGGAAAAGTCCCTTCCCCATGCCCCTGGCAATGTGCTTTGGGGGGTAGTACATCAGTGTACCTTTAACTTCGGTTTACATTTAACTCTGTCGAGTGATGCTGGGTTCCCATCTTTATTGTTTGGAGGCTACTACTTAATTTTTTTTTTAGTCTCAGAATGAGTAGTTGTGCCTTTGTCTGGCTCCTTGACATGACAGATAATTTGCAGCATGTTTCATCCCGTGAAGGAGATGAAGGTTGTTATTTTCCTGTGCTGCATACTCTTCAGATCCTGCCACTTTATGAATTTCCCTCTTGCAATAGCTGTTGACTTTTTTGTTTTTCTTCCTTTTTTTTCACCCTCTTGGTATTCCAGAAAGACTTGCTGCTCTCTCAAGCCGTGGTTGCCTGCCTGGAAACTTTAGTGGAATACCTGTATGTGAAGAACCAGGATATTGGTAAAGTCTTCCTGCCCTTTCTTCTCCTGGGTTTCCCTCCTGCAGTGATTTTGAGCTCTTTGATCTCCATCCAATAGTGCCCTGGAGCAGATGCTTAATGAGTTTATGCCCAATGAGAAAAATTATTTGTATGCCTAAAGTTAATCATGTGCTTTGTGGGTTGAAATCACAGTGCCTGGCTCCCCTGCAGGCACGAGCCCTCACTTTGGCTCTGGACACCAAGATGCTTTCCAGAAGGAAAAAAGTCATTCACCACCCCTTGATATGGTAAGAGTGAAAAGTTTAGGAATGGAAGGAGTATAGGAATAGTCTTTCACTTCCAGGGAAATTCTAGCAAACCTTTAGACCATAAACATAGGGGAGGGAGGATCTAAATATGGTGTGTCTTCCACATGGACAGTGTTGGTGGCAGTTTGGCCCTGAGAGGGAGGAAGGGAGAACAGTGTACTAGGCAGCCTTAGGGAATGGAAGCTAGAAATTCTAGATTTCCAGGGGCAAATGCAGACCTTGATTTCCGGAGTCAATGTCAGACCTAATGTATACCATGTTGGCAATATAACATAATATTCCAGTGTTGTGCAATCGGAGGGAAGAATAGACCCTTCTGCTTATTGTCAGCCTCCTGCCACAAACTTCAGGTGCTGTCTCTGATCTTAAAACAGACAGGAGGTTCTCTGTACCCTGACCTGTTCGACTCAGTCATTTAAACACTAAGAGAGAAGGGGATGGAGTGAATGAACACCAGACAAAAGGGACACTGGTGGAAGAGAGGAAGTTGTTGAATGAAGATGTAATACTGCAGATGAATGACAGCCAGTAGCTGAAGGGAGGCTATTAATAAAAAAAAAAAAAAAAAAAAAAAAAAAAAAAAGGTGGCATGTTATGGGGAGGTTCCGCTGATTTGGGATTATGCTAATGAAATGCTGTTTCAGCAACAGCTGAACCTGTCACTTTGGCTGCCTAAATTCTTGCTGTGGTGCTGAACTTCACAACAATGATAACAGGAGTCTCCTTATTCCAAGCAGAATTGAAAGTCATAGCTATGTGTGACTGAAAGATGCGAGAACACTGCAAAGAGCGTGGCCTGGACTTTGCCTCTAGGAGTTGCCTCTTTTGAGGCTTTGTAAAAAAACCCTCTTGGTCCAGAGATATTTCCAGATGTGTAGGGCAGGCTCAGTGCACAGTGCTGGTACCTTCTCATTTCCCCCAGCTAAAAGATAACCTCAGACTTTTTACATCATTTTTTTAGCGTTTTCCCATAGAAAAAATTCTTGTAGTGGCAATAGGAAGGTTACATGACTGCCAGTGGAAAAGGGACCTTTCTGAAACTCTGGTGAGTTGCCATGGTGTAACAAGTTATATCAGCTGATCTGTTGTAATTGTCCATCCCATGCAATAAATACATCCTAACCTGCAATAAATACAAGGTAATAACACTTAACTTTAGCATTCAGTGAGAGACTTCTCGCTCTCACAGAATGGTGTCCTTGAGCCTTACCTCTGCTTATCATATATGCTCCTTATTAAGAACATTTTCGCTACTGATTGTTTGCATTGCTGCCATCAGCATGTCTGGTCCCTGTGGTACACTCTCTGATGCAGATCCAGGCTCAGTTTGTGCAGCTAATGTTACAGGTCTTTCTTCATTCCCCAAAGAGTATTCTGCAGCTATATAAAACCCATGGTCAGGAAACTTGTCCTCATATTGAAACCAGAGGGTATTATTTTTAAAACCCTGGGCTAAAGATATCCCGTTACTATTTTATGACATGCACCCCAGGAGAAGGTTTCTCTTCCTGTACCAGCACAAAGATGGACAAAATGTATTTTCTGCTTTAAAAAGCTATTAAGCTTTTGTCCTGATGACTAAACTCTTGCCCAAAGAGTGACAGATTAAAAAGCAAGTAAGAACCGAGCAAAATATCCCCTTAGTGTTTCGCAGCATGGGGTCTAGAAGAGAAAACTTGTGGTCAGTATTGAAGACTGTCCTTATCCGGGTCCAGCCGGTCACTTGGCTGATTTTAAAACTGTCTTTGATTGACTTCTCCTTCTCTCCCAGCTCTACATGTTGCTTCACAGCCCTGGCACCGATTCCTGCTTTTCACACTGCTCAGTGGGGGCCAGAAGTCCTTTCTGCAGCCAGAAGTTCTCAGGCTGATGACTTTGGTGAGCAGGGGAAGGGCAGGGTGTTCTCCATTTTTTTCCAGTATGTTGGTGCAGTGCATGTGGATCGGTTATTGGAACTTAGCCCCTACGCACACACACGATCTCAGATACTGCTGTGGCTTTGTCTGTCACTATATTCATGCCCTATAATAATGATACTTTCAAGTGAACTTCCCTTCCGCACCCTGCAGAAACTGTCTGCTGTTAGTGAGCACGTCCTGTTCTTCTGGTGTTTGTAGCATTTATTTATATCATCTAGGACCCCTGGGGATGAGAGGGGAAACCTACAGAGAACATGCAAGTGCTTTTTCCAGTCAGGGAGCATGCTGCGGCTCTCTTGAGAGCAGAGCTCTGCTTGGCATCACGGCTTGTCTCCTCATCTTTGACCTTACAGACCTGACTTTTCAGGGCAGGGAGTTACTGCAGTCTACTACCCTGCTGTACTTGGGGTCTGTGAGCAAGAGCAGAAATACTGAAGATAAAGCCCTCATGGCAGTGGATGAGAGGAAGGGGTTATTAATGTGAACCTTATCCCTCCAAATACATGATGGGTCTGTTACTCTGTTTGTTATTCTTATTTCACTTTTTTAAAGCTTAACTGGTTCATTTAATTTCCTTCCTGACCTAAACCAAAATAAGTCTGGTTATAAATCAGAGCACCGCCAACAGGGATATTTGCACCAGTTCTATTAGAAGTGATACAATAATCAGGCCTGTGGTTAAGGTGCTGCAGCATCCCATTGCATAGGTCTTTCCAGGAGATGAGTCACTGTTGGAGTCTGTGGGTCTTTCACTGTTTAATGCCTCTATTTTTGCCTTTGTTCAAGTTTCTGAGATATCAGAGCAGCAATATTATTTCTCAAAAAGAAATTAGCCAGATTCTCCAGGAGGCAGCAGAAGCCAACTTAGCAGAGCTGCCTGAGGCCACATCTCGTGCACTTCACCTTTTCCTTTGTCAGGTAAGAGAGCGGTGACTGCCTTGGAAAATGAAAAGGGAATCCCTGGGGAATTGCTTTAGCCTTTGATGAGGAGCCATAAACTTCCTTTGAGGAGGTTATAGTAAGATGAAGAAGAATGCTGCAGCTGCTAGCTTGGCCTACTGCCTTGAGGGATGTACAGTGAAATTGAAAAGAGTGATGCCAGCAGCTGCCTAAATGGTGTCGTCATATTGCGCGGCCCTTTGATTCCCCCCAGAGCAAAGTCTGAAGGTCTCGTTGCTTTGTGTGGAGATGAGGGAGGGGGAGGTATGAAGGAACAAGCCCATCTGTTTCATGTTGGTCTGGAAGTCATTCTTTCTTCTGACTGCTCAGATTCAGAGCAGTCATTGCCAGGTGGAGCCAGTGCAGTCAGGGACCATTCAGACCTTGCTGGAGCGCCTCGTGGGACAGAGGAGCACTTGTGTCAGACATCAGGACATTGTGTATCCTTTGATGGGCAGATGCCTTTGATGGGTGATGTGAGGATGGTAGGTGTAACAGAGGTGGAAGGGATACTTAATCCTTCCCTTGTTTCAGCTGAAGGCAAACAAGTGGAAAAACCCTGAGTAGTTGCTACACTTGGCTAACTTTGGGATAAAAGACTTCATCATCCCCAAATTTGAGAAGACATTTGGGAAATGAGGAGACATTTGGAATGAAAGATGGATCTGTGCTGGGATTGCATTCATCTGTATGGTAGAGGTGGTCTGATGAAATGGGAGCAGGCCAGGGAGCCTGTGACTTCAAAGCAGTAACGATCCCTGTATTGATTTCCCTGGAAGATGAACAATCACTTAACCTCTGTGTGTGTGCTAACTAGCACCAGTATGCCTGTGAAGTCATGGAAACCCAAAAATGATTTTAGCACTGTCAAAGTACAGCGAGCATTCGGAAACTGCTGAGTGGAGTTACCGAATTGCACTCTGCTTTGCCTTAGAGTCCTCTGCTGAGAACTGAATCCTCTCTTCTCCATGGACGAGAGGCAGGGCCCACTCCCAGGTTACTTCTGGAGAAAGGGGGAGCCTGATTCAGTATTTGTTTATTTCTCAACCTGTCTGCTTTTGCCTTCCTGTTTTCATCACGCCACATTGCCTCAGTCAGGTAGCAGTGATGGAAGTGGCCCCAGCAGTGATTTCCTGTTGGGATGGGGACTTTCTCCGTTGTGGGACACTGTCATCAGCCATGTGCAGGGTATGTGCTGGGTGAGGCGTTTGTGAGGAGTAGCTTGTCCTCATGCTTACCTGCAATGTGATACTACCGCTCTGTGGTGGGATGCTCAAAGCACAAGTTGTTCAGGTGGAGACCATCCAGCCCCGCGAAGTTCATCTCCATGGCCTTTGTTTGTACTGGGGTGAGGGAAGGTGGACAGGAGGTCTTGTTACATTGCTAAAGTGGCTCCTCATTCCTGGGGTTTCCACATATGAAGAAACATTCGAATCTTTGTTGTTAGAAGGGTTTTGGATTTGGTCAAAGAGCGGCAGTGGTGGCTACCTGAACAGGGTAGTCATGAACATGGAAGACAAAATCCTCTGGTCAGAAACAAGCTTTGACATCAGTTTTGTCAAGAAAGGATTTTCTTTGGATTCACCCACACTTGTGTTCCTCACATGTGCTGGGGGGGATTCCATGGCTCGGGGGAGGGGTAGTTTAGTAATGAAAACCTCTGGTCAGCAGTGTGTCAACTGTGGGATTTCCAGTGCCATGCTGGAGTTTCAGACATGCCTTCTGTTTGGTTTCCGCTCATGCTGTCAATGACAGATGTCTGGGAAGTGTGGCAGTGTCCCTCTCACACATTGGAGACTGAAATGAGAAGATACGGTGCACGCAGCAGAGGAACAAGGCAAGAATGGAACAGGAGACCCCATCCTGCCATTTATTCCCACTGAGTAGTAGAGAGAAGATGAAGAGTAATTTGTAGCTCATTTTCAGAAAAATGTTTGTTGAAAGTAATTTATAAAGCCCAGTTACTGAAATGGCTCCTTGTTTCCTTTTCTGTGCGGGATGAAGGTCGGTTGATGCTCTTCAGTTATCAAAACAGAGAACTGCCTGGTGAAAGCGATGTCGTATGCGGGTGGCAGGTGCTATGGAAGAGGCACTCTGCTCCCCTGCCTTAGCTGGTGGCTCTGCGGGATGGCCCCTTTCCTCTGCGCCGGCAGGGGTGTTGGGGGGCTCAGCCAGGACCCCTGGGGAAGCAGATGCGCTGCTTGTCCCACTGGGAAGAGGAGACTTCTTCCAGTTCACAGATGATCCCCTGGCCTACAGCCCCAGATCCCCGGGTGCCTGTTGCCTCCAAACCCGTTTTTCGTCGGGGCTTTAATTAACGAGGTTCCTTCCCTGGCAGAACCGGGGGAAACCCTGCCGCCGCCGGGGCAGAGCAACGGGAGGAGCCCCGGGGGACGCGGGGCCCGGCTCCCTCCAGCCCCGGCCGCGGCTCCCCGACCCCGCACCGCCCGCGGGAGCCCCGATGGGGCCGGTGCCGGGGCGGGGCGGGAGCTCAGGAAGTGACGGGGCGGGGCGGGGAAGCGGCGGCGGCGGCATGGCAGCACGGCGGGCGTGAGAGCTGATCCACAGCCCCGGTACGCGGCCCGCAGGTGAGGGGGGCCGGTCACGCCGCGCCGCCCGGCGGGGCAGCCTGCGGGAGAGGGTTGGGGGAGCCGGGCGCCCTCCCTTTCCCGGGGGCTGCCCGGCCGTGGTGGGGCAGGAGGGAAGGGCGGAGGCGGGGGCAGCCCGGGGGAACGGGCGGGCGGCGTGTCGGGGGTGGCCGCTGCGGCGCTGCCCCCCGCTACCGCCGGCCGCTGCCGGAGGGAGAGGCGGGAGGGAGGGAAGCCGGTGAAGCCCGAGTGGCCGATGAGCGGGGCGGGCAGCGCGGCCCCGGGGGTGCCTCGCTGGACCTTTGGTTAAACGGCTTTGCCCTTGCCCGAAGGGCTCTGCCATCACCGCCTGCTCCCCCTCCTCCTCGCTCCTGCCGGAGCCCCGTGTTGGAGCCGGTGCGGGGAGCAGACCGCCGGCAGCACCGGGGTGGGGTGGGGGCAGCCGTCCCGCCCGTGGGTTTGCATCCCCTCGCGTGCTGCCTGCTGCGTCCACTTGACCTGACACGGCTCTGGGTGCGTTTCCCACAGCGCGACCGGAGTAGTCTCGGCTAATCCGATTTCCACGCCTCCGTCCCTGTGCGATTGCCATTAGTTTCAGCGGTGCTTGAAAAAGAATGCCCGTCTCGCTGCGCCCCCAGCCGCCCGAGCCCCTCGGGGTGCTGCTGACCCCCTCCAGCGGGATGGGAGGCACGGAGGTGGGCTGGGACGGATCAGTCCTTGGTGGAAATCACAGCAGCTCGCTGGCTTCGGTCGGGGCTGCCTAAGCCCGGCTGGCGGCCGTCCCTACGATACGATACGTGAGATCTGGTTTTGGTGGTTAGGGGACTTTTGAGGTAAGCAGATGTAAATGGCTCTTGCTGTTTCACTGAAGCACCTGATCCTGTAAGCCCTGTATAGAAACGCCCTAGCAGAAGTCTGAGCCGCCTGTGTTTCACTTCTGAAGCTTTTGGTTCAGCTGTGACAAGAGATTAATCCTCATCTGGTTGACGGAGGAGCGGCTCAGGGATGGATTCGTGGGGCGGGGAGTTTTCATTCCTTGTTTTGCCACAGCGTGCTCCCGGGGCAAGCTGGCTGATGATGCTTTTCCCCCTGCGTTTCAGTGCCGTGCAGAGGGGAAGGGGGATCCTGTGAAAGTCCCTCCCAGGAACCGAAGCGTGGCAGCGTGGCTCTGCCTTGCGAGCTCATTAAGCGAATAAATCCCAGGGATGTTCAGTTCAGATGGGGCTCCTGCAGGAGAATTTATAAAGTCATTAAAAACATTTTAATGGAAAGTACTAACCATCTATAACACAGCATCTGTTGTCATGTCTTTGAAAAAACACGTCTAAATTAAGAGGATGGGAGACAGCGAGACAGACTGGTGGGCTTTCTGTTGAAGCAACCAGCTGGCCAGGACTGCGAGGGAATATTGGTGGAAACTCCTTCCCATCTGTAGCATCAGGCCAGGCCCTGGCTCCCCGAACCGCTCTGGGAGCACTGGGCAGAGCTGGCTTTGGCAGGGATCAGTTCAGAGAGGAAAAGGGAGAGAAGAGAGGAGCAGTTCTGCGGTGTTTCTGTCTCATATTGTCCCTCAGTGGAAGTGAAGACACTTTTTGTGGGAAAAGCATGGAGGAACATCTGCAAGAAGCTTTGGCATCCCTGCGCTTACACAGCCCAGCCTGGAGAGGAGGGAACATCCTCTGCTATTAAAATGGGGTGAAATGGGCAGGAGAGTGAAGGGAAATAAGCTCGAGCTGGTCCCACACGGCACTAACAGCCTCACTTTCCCTACGGGTGAGGGCAACAACTGGCTCCTGCTTCATTTGCACTGGGCTGTTTTAGCCCTGATGGACAACAGTGGTCAGTAGCGTCGATGTGAGAATGAGTGTCAGCAGGGAAGGGGTCAGATGAAAAGGTGATGGGCTTCTGGTATGGCATGGTTCTCCAGTCGTCTTCTTCTGACCTTGTCCCATGGCACAATCTCTAGGGCTGCTGCATGAGGTTTTGTAAAGTCATTAAAAACATTGTAATTGAAAACACTAACCATCTATACTGCAGCATCTGCTGTCGTGTCTCTGGAAAAGCCTGTCTCTGTTCCGAGACACGGGGGCAGCCAGGCAGGCTGGTGGGCTTTCTGCTGCAGCAGCCAGCTGGCTGGCAACCACTTCAGCCGAGAGCCACGCTTCGCTCTGCTGCTGCTGCCTGAGCAGGTTTTTTTGCAGCTCAACATCTTCCTCCTTGGAGCGGCGGCGGGGCACCCTCCAGCCACCAGGCTCCCATGTTGGAAGTGGCGGACGCAGGAGCCCCTGCCCTGACGAGGCGTGCTGGGACTGTCACAGGCAGCGTGGCAGAGCTGTTGTGGGCAGCATTTCTGCTGTTTGCCTTTCAGCCTGGTCTGGAGGCCACCGACTGCCTCCATGGTCTCTCTCCGATTCTCCTCGAGCACGGCAAATAGCCAGCCTGGTCCTTACAGCCGCATGTCCGATCCGAGGGGCAAACAGGAGCCCGGGTCCCAGGGCAGTCACAGTTTGTGCTTTTGAGTTGCTGCTCTTCCTCCTCCCCGAGAGCCTGGGAGGGAACGAGCAGCTGTGGGGGGGCTCTGCAGAGGGGGGACCCGCACCCCCTCGCTGAGCCAGGCCTCGGGCCCTTGGGTCCTGGTTTTTGGCAAGGTGAAGCAATCTCTTGGAAGCCAACCAGGCTGGTGGGTCCAGCAGAGCATCTGCTTGCCCAGGCTAGAGAATTTCTCCTTAATAGGCCATAAGCCTCGCACCAGAGCGGGCAGAGGGGACAGACCCTGGGCCCAGCATGGATGGCTCCTGCTGCCATCCCGGCTCTGTGTCGCATCTGAAATGCAAAGCACAACGGCAAAATAACGCAGAGGGTTTCTCGTGTTTGCCTGATGCCGGTTCCCTGCCAGGGGTGCGAGGGCTTCGGCTCAGCCTCGGTGGGAGGCGCATGGTGGGAGCTGCTGCTGCTTCTTGCAGGGCTGGGAGAGCTGCCGGTGCTGCCCGCTTTGCCTCACTTGTGGGCCCGAGGTTGAACAAATTGTATGTGTTTAAAAGAGAGAAACGACAAGGAAAAAGGCCCTAGATTTGATGTGAAGAAGGGATTTGTTTCTGTTCCAGTTGTTAGGGCAGTGCAGAGAGAGGGTCCACCGGGCAGGCGAGCTCGGGCTTGAGAGAGGAGCAGGGCGGCAGGGTGAGGGTAGCTCTGGTGGCCTTATACATCTGCCTTTCCCTCGGGAGCAGGAGGCAGCTCAGGGGATGCCTCTGAAGGAGCCGCTGCTGCTTCCGTAATTGCCGGTGGCCGCTGCTCAGCTCCACAGAAACCTCATCCCTGCGGACAGGCAGCCTTCAGTCCTGCCGTCTGGAGGCCAAGGTACTGCTGTCCGTCTCGAGGTGTAGGCTGTCCCAGGGACCAGGGTCCTCGTTCTCAAGGACCTCCTCCTGTAGGCTCTCTTCTACACATTGGCTCTGTCTGAGGGACCTTTGTGACCAGGAGCAGCTCTGCCCGACCGCATCCCTGCAGAGCCTCAGGCTCCGCCTGGGGAGGGACGTGCTTGGGGTGAGCTTGGGAGAGTTACCACCAGGTCACCCAAATGCTGCTTTTTGGTGTAGGGGCTGCTGCTGGTGCCCCGCTTGTAGTGAGGGGAAGGGTCCAGGTACCAGCACGCCAGGAGCTGAAGCGAGATGGCTGGGCTGGTCAAACCTGGTGCTTGAAGGAGAGGTGGACTTCAGCCCCTCAGCGGTCTTCCTCCTCCTCCCTTTGGCCCTGCTGCTTCAGTCGCTGGTCTGTTCTAACTCGCAAACCCAGCAAAAAGCTAGCTGTTATTTTTGGGAGAAGGGGTAGGACTTAATTTTTCTGCTGGGTCAGTGCTCAGTCAGATCCCTGGGGGCCCAACCGGCAGCAGAGGCAGGTGGAGAAGAGGGGGAGGCCAGGGCTTCCCTTGCAGGGGAGAGGGGGCCGGCTGCAGCATCGCCCTATGGTCCTGTTCTGGCCGCTGTCTCCTTCAAACCCCTTGTGGGGCCAAGGGAGAGGTGGCCAAGGACTCTGGTGCAGAGGGTGATGTGCCATCGGTCCTGAGAGGCTCGTGTGACTTCTCCCTTTGGTAAGTCTCCTCACTGGTCATTGGTTTTGTTGGTCCATTTTGTTCCAGGCTGCAGTGGCCGACATGGGTTTTCTCTTCGTCTGCCCCTTTCTGCTGGCGCTGCTGCTGTCCCGGGGCAGCTTTGCAGACCTGGAAAAACAGAGAATGGACTCTGGGTTGGAAATCTGTATCCTTCTCTGCAGCCTGCCCCTTGTGTCCCCTGTACACGCTCGTGCCTGCTGGGGCTGGAAGGAGCTCACGCGCAGGGAAAAGGTCAGAGACCATGGAAAGGGGCACGGAGGGTGGAAGAGAGATGACCCAGAACTGCTGGGCCGTTGCGTCTTTGCTTTTCTGTAGAAGGGCTTTAGCCGAGCTCCTGGGTTTGCTAACCAAGTGCCCGGCTCAGTGCAGGAGCGGAGGTGGGTTTTCCAGTGGTGGCTGGCATTCTCCCAGGCACGGTGCTTTTCCCATCTGCTCCAGCGTGCTGGGCACTGAGCATGTCTCCTGGTCCTCTCTCAGCAGCGGTGTGGTCAGCCTGGCCGCAGAGCATGTCTGCAGGTCTCAGTGCTTCAGGCTCACTGGCTGGGATGATAGGAGAGGACTCCTGGGCTTGCAGCACTCTGTGCCGTGGGCCTTTATCGCCTGCAAGGAGGTGGGCTAATGCAAGCCCTTCCTAGCACACGGCAGCATCCCCTGGTGAGCAGGCAAATTATGAAAAGATATTTAATACGTGTGCTTGTGGAGACACATATGGGGAAGGTGGGATTTCACACTCATCCTCCAGCCTGTCAGCCAGAGCAGGGGCTGGCAAGCAGAAAGCTCCCCACAAGCCCCCAGTGTTGTGAAGCACCTTGCTGGGGCGACTGGGCTCACTGGAAACCCGCATCTTGTCCTGGCTCAGGCACTGCCCCCTGGCCCTCAGGCACCCTGTGGAGAACTGGAGGGGCTGGGATGGTGCTGGGTGCCTGGTGGAGGGGGATAGCTGGGAGCATGGTGGGAGCGTGCTGGTGGCACCCTTGACGGTGGTGCAGATAAGAAGCTGTTTGAGGTGAAGCGTAAGGACCAGATGAACGCGCTGAAGAACCTGATCGAGCTCAACGACGTCAACCAGCAGTACAAAATCATCGACATCATGCTCAAGGGACTCTTCAAAGTGAGTCACAGCACGGGCCGCCCTCTGGGCTCGGTATGCCGCGGGGCTGGGGAGGGTGGGCAGGAGAAGCAGGGAGGGTGGGGGGACCTTCACAGGTTTGAAGAGAAGAGCTGGATGAGCAGGTGGGATTTAAGACCTGAAGGGAGGAAGCTGTGGGGCTTCAAAGCAGGGCGGCTGGGGCAGCACCCATGGGGTACAGGGAAGGGCTGGCAGGACAGGGTGGTAACCGAGGGCTCTGGCAGGTGCTGGAGGACTCCCGGGCTGTGCTCATTGCTGCTGACGTGCCTCCTGACGGGCCTTTCCCTCAGGACGAGAAGATAAAGGATGGTAGGTCTGCTCCAGTCCTTACCCCCCTCCCTTTTCAAGTGCTCTGGTGCACCACCAACGTTCCTTCTGGGACCAGCACTGGGGTAGGTGTGAAACCCTCGTGTACCCAGACCAGACCTGGGCTGGTCCCTGTCTGTCGGGGACCCTGTTGCTGCCTCTCTGATCAGTTCACACCGGGGAGCCTACCCATTTGTCCCCAGCCTCCCGGCGGGGACGTAGGCGCCAGTGGGACAGGACATGCCTACCGGTGTGCCAACGGGGCGGGTGGCTGTCCCCGCAGCGTACTCCCACGTGGTGGAGAACACTGCCTTCTTCGGGGATGTTGTCCTGCGCTTCCCCAAGATCGTGCATCACTACTTCGACCGCAACTCCAACTGGAACAGCCTCATCCGCTGGGGCATCAGCTTCTGCAACCTGACGGGCGTGTTCGAGCAGGGACCACACTCCCAGGTCCTGGGGCTGGTACGGCTCCCATTCCCCCACCGCTGCATCCCCTCTCTGCTGCTGGGGCTGGGGAGTGAGGTTTTTGGGGTAAAAGGAGGGCAGGGGGAGCATACCCCATGTTTGAGGGTTGTCCTTGGGCTGAGGGATGGGGGAAGAGCATGGGGAGGGCTGCTGGGGAGGAGGGGACCCTGGTCACAGAGAGGTGTGGGGTGGGAGGTGCTGCTCCCCGACATGGTCTCTGCTTTGCTTCCCAGATGGCTCAGGAGCTGGGAATCAGTGAGAAATCACCCGATTACCGCAATCCCTTTAAAACAGACCACTCTGAGGTAAGATGGCAGTGCTGCCACCTCGCCCTGTGGGCTTTTCCATCCCTGTTGCGGCTCCAGGCACCTGACTGGGGAAGGGAATGGGTGGCTTGGTGGGGAACGGCCAAAAAGCCCCAGCATGGAGGAAGCTGGACCAAAATGTGTGTATTGCATTCCCCAGCTGGGCTGCAGTTGGTTTTGGATGCCTGGTGCCATCTCCACCCTCCTGTGGCCACCTGCCCCATGGGAGCATCGGGACCCCATTTGCCTCGTGTAGCATCCAACCTCAAACTCCCCGGGGGGCTATCGCGATGGCTTCAGTGGGTTTGGGGGGGTTGTGCCTCTGGGAGGCTGCGGGGGCTCCCCCGTGCTGACCCCCTGCTGTCACCCCACAGTTTTTCCCCAGTGCCGACACCTTCCAGAAGGCGCTACGGGAGGAGGAGAAGCGAAGGAAGAAGGAGGAGAAGCGGAAGGAGATCCGCAAGGGCCCGCGCATCTCCCGCTCGCAGTCGGAGCTGTAGCGTGTGGGGGCTTGCACCTCGCGGCGGGGGCCATGCCGCCGGGATGCAGAGCGGCCTGCTCCCTCTCGACGGCCTCGGGCTGGTGCCCGGCGGTCCCCTTTCCATTTGTGCCGTGGGTTTTGTTTTGTTGCCTTTCCCTTTTGTTTGGCAGGGGCTGGGTGGCGGTGCCGGTGAGTTGCCCCAATGAGGCTTGGGGGAGCTGAAGTGGGGCACCCCATTCCCAGAGCCAAAGCACAGACAGGAAGGCAGCAGGGCCGTCTCCGGGGCTGGTCAGGGTGCTGCCACCCACGGTGGGGTAGGGCAAGGGAGACACGCTGTGGCTGAGCCCCGCGGGGAGCCCTCCCCTCCGCAGCACAGGGTGCCCTGCGCTGAATGTGCCTCCTCTGTCGTGGGTGGGCTGGGGAGCTCATCACACCAAACAGCCTCATGAGCAATGCTGCTTCTCTCAGTTTTGGGATTTTTTTTAGTTTTTTTTTTTTTTGTTAAGCCAGTGATCTCGTTGGCACCTCCCCCACCCGGTTACACTTTGTCTCTGCCCAGCCGCTACCTCTGCCGGATCAGCTCTCCCCTCTTTCCAGCGGTTGTTTTAGCAAGCAACATGCGTTTCATCGGCCAGCCGTAGTTGAAAAGGGCAACGGCACCGGTTCCTGGCCCGACAGCATCCCACTCTCCTGGACGGCCACCGCAGGGCATTCCTACAGGGAGGCAAACATGGTGAATTTTTGGGAAGGAGGGATTTCAGCTCTTGGCCCTCTTCGCAGCCAATGGGTGCCAGTACTGCAAGCCCTGCTGAGGCTGGAGGTGCAAGGGAACCAGCGCTGAACCCCTGTGAGCCTGTCCTGCACCCCACACCATCCTGTACCCGTCCCACTTGTGTGGGGCTGATTCTCTCTGATTTAGTCCCCCAAACCCCCTTCTCGGAGGGCCAGCCAGCTACAGGCACGTGGGGACAAGCAGTGCTGAAGCAGGGGGGGAGGCAGCCGATGGGCTGCGACCCTCTGTGGGGCGTCTGGGCTGCCCCCCGGGCCCGGCACAACCACCCTGCCTTTTCTTGTGGTTGCTGATGAACTCACGCCAGAGGAGGCTCTTGCAGAGGGACCATCCCCGAGAAGTGGGTGCTCTGTGCCAGGCTGGGGCCACCGCAGCCTTCGGGAAAGGGGAAATGTTCTGATTTTTTAACTGTGGACCCACGTCTGTCCGGCGGGTGGTGGGGTGGCAGCGGGCGCATGTTTTGTTTTTCTTGAATAAAATTGACTTTATTTTTTTTTTTTAAGTAAAAGAAACCTGGCTTTTCCTCCTGTTGCTGGTGGGAGCGGGCGTTGGGTCTGGCCCCTCAGGAGGTGAGCATCCGTGGGGAGCTGCAGAGGGATGGAGATGCTCACGGAGGGAGGACAAACCCCTTCCTCCAACCTCCACGGCCGCCTTCCACCTGGCCTTTCCCCCTTCAGCCGGCCTGGGCGGTCGGGGGAGCCGGTAGCGTTCGTTCCGCTTCCACGCGTGTCCGCCGTGCTCGGCGCTGCACAGCGCGCCGGCGGCCCCGCCCCCCCTCATGAATATTCTAATCAGGAGGGCGGGGGAGCGCGGGGCGGGGCGGCCTATGCTAATCGCAGCTGCTGATCGCTGACGCGCCATCACACCACGCGCCGCCGCGGCCGCCGATTGGCCGGCGGCGACCTGGTCTCATTGACAACAAACCGCGGGGGGCGCGCGCGCCGCCGCCGTGGCGGCCGGCAGGTGGGGGCGGGGCCGCCGGCCGGCCGGGGCGGCCCAAGATGGCGCGGGGTCGGAGGCGCTCGCCGGCAGCCTCCGCTTGAGCGCCCGGGGCGGCGGCGTGCGGCGGCGGGGGTTCATGCGCCGGTGCGTCCGGCTACGGCGGGCCCCTGCGCGATGGAGGGCGGCGAGCTGGGCGTGGAGAACATGGAGAGCCTGACCGAGCTGGGCGACGAGCTCACTCTGGGCGACATCGACGGTGGGCGCCGCGGAAAGGGAGGAGGATGGGGGAGGCGGCTCCTCGCGTGGGCTCCCCCATGCGGGGCGGGGCGGGGGGGGGAGCTGTCATGCCTCCCCGCGTGGGTCTGGGGCTGCTGGTGGCGCCTGGGGGTGTAGAGTGCGTGGGTGGGGTGGTTCTTGGGTCCCGCTGCGTGGGGTGTCGTCCACCACCACCCCCCCGCCCCGCTCCCGAGTGGGGAGTGGGAGCGCAAGGTGGCCGCACCGGCTTGGCCCCGCTGCGTGGGGCATGTCTCCCACGCGGTGAGAGCTTTTAGCGCGTGTAGGGGGTGAGCGGGGAATCCCCCCATCCTGGGTGGGTAAAGGCGGGGGTGCGGGGCGCGTCCCGGCGGGCAGCGTTCGCCTGGCAAGTGGCCACGCGTGTCTCCCCGCGCCGCGCGGGCAGCCGATGGCTAGCCCCGCCTGGGGAGCACTTTAGAGGGGCTTTCGTGGAGCTGATCCACGCCGGGGGGCGTCGAGGCAGTTACCACAAGAAGCCGCGTAGGGGTGTGTGGGTCCCAGCCCCCGCAGCCACCGAGCCCTTCCTCCCACGCGTGGCCACTGCCGGCACGGGAGAGGGTTGGAGAAAGTAATTACCTGCCCCTCGCCTCCTGCCTGAGACCCATGGGGCAAACAGCGCTGCCTGGGGTTCCCCTCGTGTTTCCTCGTGGCTCTCTTAGAGTCGATGATAAGGGATTGCCGCAGCTGTTCCCCCACTCGTGCCTGTGGGAGGAGGCCCTCCACCGAAACAGGTGTAACTGCTTAAATTCCCCCCCCTTCCCCCCCCTCCATATCATCCTAAAACTTCCCCACATCGACACCAGAGCTCAGGCCCACGAGCAAATCCTCGTTTTCCACCGAAGCGCAGCAAAACGAAGCGCCCGTGTGCGACGCTTTGTTTAGCGCTTCCCAAAAAAGCTGCTGAAAACCCATTAAAAATATAATTTGTTGATGAGCTCTGCCCTAGGCTGGGGACGGGGACCTGGCTCAGCTGCCCTGCTCTGTAATCCCAAACACAGCTCGGCTGTGGGGGGTGGTGCCTAAAGCATCCTTGTTTAGCAGTTGGGAGATAAAATTAAACCAGTGCTTTTAAGTTTCTAATTCTGATTTATTTGCAGGGTAGCTAGGGGCAAAATTTATACCTTTTTTTTTTTTTTTAATTTATGATACCTAAAAGAAGAATATACCTTACGAGAACATAAGGAGCTTAGTTATCACTCATAAAGTTCCTGGTGCAAATCCAAGGTGGTGTTTGCTCATGTTTGAGCACCACGTAATGACTTGTCGGGATCCACACGGAAACAGAGATGAATTCTGATGGAGCCGGAGCCGGCTCTGAACGGCGGTGTGCCCGGGGAGGTGTGATTCAGAGCGATGAGTAACTTAGGAGAAAGAGCTTCGCCTTCCTCCCCAGCTCGTGGGGTGGATTTTCCTGGGGGTGGGGCAGGGATATGACAATTCTGCTTTTTTTTTTTTTTTGTGCTTTGACATGGATTCATCTCAAGGTTTGAAATTCTGCATGGGTTTGGATTTGGTTTTTAAGTCTCCTTGTCGGTGGGTCTTGGCATTCCTCTCCCGTTCCGGCTGAGGGACCCTCACCGCCTCCTGCACGGCTTTTGATTTTCCACATTGGAGGATGTGCCAGCCACTCTGGGATGTCAGTGCTCACTGGAGTCGTGCTCCGGGATGGGGTGTGGGGCTGGTCCGGGGGTCCTGATGCAGAGCCGAAGGTGTCTGCCTCCTGCTCCGGCAGGAGCTCCTCCGCTGGCACCTCGCTGCTGGCAGGGCAATGCCGGAGAGCGAGGTCCGAGTTGCTCGTGGGTGCGAAGCACGTCTGGATTTGGGGTCGAGCGGTTCTTACTGTTGAGTTTGGGATCTTGGCTGCTTTGCGTTTGTCAAAGTGGCCAGTGTGTAGGCTCTGAGCCACCGCCTGGGAGAGGCGGCTAAAGCCCAGCCCTTGCCTTTCTGCCAGGTGTTTGGGCGCTGGGCTAATACAAGCAGCAGAAGTCCTCCGTAGGCTTGTTTTCGTAGCGCCTTGTTGACATTTTTTAGCCTTGGGCTGGGCCGGGATAGTTTTCTGCAGTAGCATCTCGCTCTGCGTTAGGGGCTGAGGCCTCCTCGGCACCCAGGGCGCGGGTGGTCTGGCAACGATGAGTTTATCACCGAGAGCGGTCCTCCAGAAGCACCCGAGCTTTCCAACAGGCAGTGTAGACACTCGCTCTGTTCTCTGTGGAGGTGAAGGTGTTTTGAAAGGCAGAGATTTGGATTTTGGATGCTGGTGTTTGTCCTGCCTTTTATTTTTCTTGTCTTGCTACTAGGAAAGCTCTTGGGCACTTTGAAAGAGGTGGGTTTGATCTAACTCTTTAATCTTTAGACTTTTTGCATTTAGTCAAAGTTAAGTCTGTGATAAAGATGCCATTTAACTTGTGAGAGCAAGAGTATTTTTTTTAATAAGATATTAAATCTGCTGCGTCGAACGCAATGTTCTTTAGAACACAGTACTTGAAATTTGGCTCTTACACTGGAATTTGCTCTTCCAGAGCAAATCTCATCTGATTTATGTTTATTCCCTATTTGCAGTAGTGAAATAGCAGTGCTACCAGATGAAGAGCTTGAGAAGTACATAATTTGGATTATCAAGTTTATCGTGTTGGGAGTTATTTGGGATGGTCTTAGCTGCAGTCGGTTGGAGGGTGAAAAGCTGCTTAATATCCATCTAAATGTTATGCAGAAGTGTTAATCTTTAAACAGCCCTCCTTGCTCCGGTAATGTTTTGTGAAAGTTTACTGAGGCATTGTATTAAAAAAAATAAATAGATCTTTCATTAAAAGCGGAGACAAAGGTTTGGTCCGGCTGCTCCCCAAGGGCGGCCACTGCTCCGTGCTGGGGGAACCGTGTCCCCACTTGGCGTTGGGTTATAAATAGGTCAGGAGGACACATCTCCTCCCAGGCTCCTCCGTCTAACAGACTCGAGTTCTCAAGAGCAGTGGTCGTGGTCAATGCTTAAATACATGAAAGGGTGTGGAAAGATTGCTGTCGGAAGAGAAGAGGAGTAGTATCATAGAAATATAATAGAAATATCATAGAAATATGGCGAAACATTTGTTAAGGGAGCAATAAGCTTGGAGGATGATCCCTTTGCTCTGTCTCAGGAGTGTCAGACAAATTAATTGGATAGTGTGTGGGTGGCATTTCAGAGAAGCAGATTAATAGCCCTTTCATTGCTGGGACAATTTCTACAGAAACGTTTCGTGGAAAGTTTGCTTCTTTGAGCCCCCTTCATAAACCACAGCAGCAATGTCCTTCGGGTTTGTGGATGAGAAAGCTCCTGGTGTAAGGAGTCCTTTGCTATATTTTTCCATAAATCAGCAATCTATTTTCTACTTTCTAAACCCAAATTTATTATTTAATTATAAACCCTCCATTGTGTTTGTGGGTCTGCCCCCTTTTTCTTCCTGCTTCCAGAAAAAAAATAAAAATAAGACTTTCAGAAAACCATGGAAGAACCAGTGTAGCATGGGCAGATCCTGGGTTGGGGAAGGATGTCTGACTCTTCATGCCATCGCCCGCACCCAGACTGGGGGAAGCATTCAGGTAGCTTAAGGCGCATAATTGGATTAAATTGGATTAGACGAAGGGAAGAGGAAGCTTCGCTTATGAACAATGATCTCTTGGTTGTGAAATTTTTTCCTCTGTGGGGCAGAGCTGTAGCGTTGTGGTAGGAGCCTCTTGATGTGGGCTGATAAAATCTTGGATAAGGTGGGATGGAGAGAAACTGCTGTGCAGTGATTGCAAGCAGGGGATAAATAGGCAAAAAAAACCAACCAAAAAAGTTACTCTGGTGGTTTAAACGCATGCATGGATTTCTTCTGCTACAGTTCTATGAAGTGTTGTTTCCTTTTGGTTTTTTTTCCCCAATTTCCAGTACACTTGAAAGCAAAACAAAGTTAAGAAAAATTATTTTCCTATTTCTTTATTTTCCAGATATTTAGTGGGGCAGGAGGGATCGGGGGCTTGAAAGCACCCTAAAATTTGGGTGGGAGAATGGTTAGTGCTGGAATTGTGAAGGTGCTTGGTTTCTTCCTTCTGCAAGGATTAGATTGGAGCAGTTTTAAGTGCGTTGGAGATGGCTTTAAGTTCTAGTCTTTGCTTGGGTCTTGTAGTCTGGGAAGGTGTTGTAGGAGAGTTCTGCCTTTCCTCCTGAACAGCAGCAGCAGTGCCCTGTCACTGGCCACCTCTTGGTTTCTCGCTGGAGATGGTAGGTTGGTATGATATGTTCTCTGGAGATTTTGAAGGATCCAGAGCTCCCTTCTGTGCGTGCACGCTGACATTCGAGTCCTGACCTAATGGTGGGTGAAAAAGTATATGGGCAATAAAATAGCATTGAACGCCTTCTTTTCTGTTTTACAGAGATGCTGCAGTTCGTCAGTAATCAGGCAGGGGACTTTCCAGATCTGTTTTCAGATCACTTGTGTGGCACCTTCCAGGGCAGTGGCAGCGGTGGCAGCAGCGGTGGGACCCTGGAGCCGCAGTTGCAGCGGCCGTACAGCCAAGTGCAGCTCCAGCCCTTCCCGCCTCCCCCTGCCTCCCCACAGCTCCAGAGTGTGCCAGCCAAAGCAGCGCAGGCTACCCCTCCGGCAGCTCCGCGATCGGCCCCTCTCCTTCAGCCCCGGCCCCCGCTCCAGCCTCAGCTCCAGCAGCAGGCCGTGATGATCACGCCGACATTCAGCTCTGCTCCCCAGACCAGGATTATCCAGCAGCCGGTGATCTACCAGAACGCAGCCACGAGTTTCCAAGGTAGCGGTCGGGGTGCTCAGGCTACAGGGGTGCCTAGTGCGCTTGTAATAAACGGTGTCGGCGTTCAAACTCCACAAGCATCCTCAGCCACCACAAGCCTGACGATCCTTTTCTTGTGGTGTTGCCTGCGGGGCATCCCTTCTCCTGCCTATGTGGCTTTGGGGTTAGGGCAGCCTGAGAAACTGTCATAAATGAGATCTTAAGTCTTTGTGTGGCCTCTTGTGATAGTTGTCGTCCTGCTGCCATCTCCTCTGTTACAGCCTTCTCTCCTATGGGTCTTGAGAAGCATGAGAAAAGTACGTCTGAAAAATGGTTGTCCACAACCCTGTCCTCCCACTGATGGTTGCAGTAGGCAGATCCGGTCCTGAAGGCCCATTTTATCTACCCTGCTCTTGAGTGCATTACTTGTCTTGAGCTGAGACACTTGTAGGGATATTTAATGATGACTGGATCTTCCTTTGTGAATGCCAGCTGTCTTGATCCTGTTCAGTAGGTGTTGATTCTTTACATGATAAATAGGATCCTAGGGTCTGCCAAGATCGGCAGGAGTGGGAAAGTGCTGGTTGGATGTACTGTGTAATGTCACTGAAGTAATGAGTCCTGTGCTATCAAACCAAAGCTTTTTGACTTTATTTTCTCTTAGCTGATCCTCTGTGCCTCCTGGAAAGCTGCTATTCTAGGTGCAGTGTCCTCTTGCAGGAGGCACCAAAGGAGCTGGAAGCTCCCCAACGTGTGGGATGTGTTAGATGAACGCTGCCTACCAAGAAGCACTGAGTAGAAGAGGAGTGAAGCTAGGAGCGTTTGCAGGCTCCAGAACGGAGATGTGTGTCTCTGCACTATTCCTGACATCTCTTCTGCTTTTTAGTTCTCCAGCCTCAAGTCCAGAGCCTGGTGACATCCTCCCAGGTTCAGCCGGTTACCATCCAGCAGCAAGTGCAGACTGTGCAGGCCCAGCGAGTGCTAACGCAGGCTGCCAACGGCACCATCCAGACCTTAACACCAGCCACAGTCCAGACAGTCGCTGCACCACAGGTCCAGCAAGTTCCAGTAAGTAAAAAAGCGGAGTGGTACAGGGATCCAGCAGAAGAAGAAATGGCTTCTGCAGGTCTGGTCTTCTGGCTTGCCAGGGGAAAGGTGGCAACGTTTGTAGGGCTGGCAGTCCTGGCTAGGATTGCTTTTGCGCAAACGTTTTTATGTGTAGGAGGTATTTCTAGCCAGCCTGTGTTCCACAAGCATTTTACTTCATGCAAGTCATGTGTGAGAGCCCCTGTTGTGAGCCGTGATGTGGCTTCAAGTAGTGGGCAATGTTCAGAAACCGTTTTCACTAAAACACCCCGTAACTAAACTTGGTCTAAAATATTTTTGTAACTTGGTGCTGCCAAACTGAATTGGAAACCTTACTTGTACAAGTTTTCTTTGACTGTCGCCTACCTCTTTGCAAGTCCACTACCTCTACTATGTCTTATAAGGGCTGGCTGATACAGGAATGTTCTCTTCCAGTTCTTCTGCCACAGTTTCTTTTGATCTTTTTGCTGCTACAGTGTCATGTGATTTTTGTTTTAAAACATACACAAGAGTGAAAAAGTCTTGTGTGTCTGTATTAGACAAAAACATTTATGGCTAGGGGACTCCCTCAGTATGACAAAGTTGCTCTGGTTCAGTTGTACTGTGCCATTTATAGCGCTCTCTGTATTTGAGAGCCAACAAGGTATTTGAAAAAATAAGAGCAAGCTGTGTTATGGCAAAATAACTTAGAGTTGGTTTTGATCTGCTTGATAGTCATGGTACAGATCCTTTCAGTGAAACTGGAGGAGGGGAAAGCTACTACAGGTATCTGCCAAAGAAGGCTGTCTTAGTCATGTCAGGCTTTGAGTACTCAACCAGTTAATGTAGAGGGCTAATTATAGGTGTAATTGGAGAGGGGGAGGAAGCTTTTCCATCAGCTCTTTTGTATTTTTACATACGCATTTACTTCTGGTGACTGATTTGAAAACCAATGTCCTGGTGGTTCCTCTGCTCCCCTCCCTCCAGTGCTGTTCAGACTGTGTCATGGTCAGAGTTTGCATCAGGGGCTGACGTAAGCCATCCAGGTGATGTGGGGCGCAAGGTGAAAGAAATACTCGCCCTTCTCTTTTGCCATCCACTGAGATGTAAAGTTACGACTCTGTCATCGCTTACCTCTGGGTACTGAGATCAGCAGAGCAATACGCGCCTACTCTTCCCTTCACCTGTAACCCTTTTCAACCTAGGTTCTGGTCCAACCTCAGATCATAAAAACAGACTCCCTTGTCTTGACAACCCTGAAAGCGGATGGTAATCCCGTTATGGCCGCAGTACAGAACCCGGCGCTGACAACACTCACTGCTCCCATTCAGACCACAGCTCTGCAGGTACCGTACGGATGTTCTTCTTCCTTCCCTCTCCTCACTGACATTCTTTCCTCTTAATGCAAGGAAGAGACTTGGGCTTTAGTATTCTGCAGTGGTGCAAACGGGAGGGGTTTTGAGAGCTGCTCTAGACACGTCCAGAGTGAGTAATACCCTGTTTCTGCCAAGGCTAAACACACAGATTGTACTTTTTTGGCAGCATCCCATGGCCAGTAAGCAAAGACCAAGGGCACGTTTCTGTTTACCTTTTTCTAGTATTACAAGGAGAGGAATATAACCTAAAAATTCCATCCAGTTTTTAACCTCTGGAAGATACTTGAAACTGAATGCTAACTCGCTCAGAGTACCTGTGGAACTTTCTTTCCCCCCTCAGTAGTGTCTGATAGCAGTATGTTGAATGTGAAAACTGATTAAGTTACTTTTCAGAGGGCATTTGCAGTGAGGATTCAGTATAGATTCATTAGAGATGGCAGCTGTGCTTCATGGCCTCCACTTCTTACCAGCTTGGAGGAACTTCTGCCCCCAAAGACACATTTATTATGATCTTGTACATTCTGAACAGATATCTCTGTTGGAGTATTTACTGGGGGAGAGATAAACTTGCAAGTCTGGACTTAAATTTTGACTTCTTTTGCATAGCACGGTAGGCTTCTTGTGTACTTGTTAGCAGCCAGGCTAAAATTTGCAACTAGCCTGCTTGCTTTTTGGTGACATTTTCACACAGAGGCTTATGTGATTGTGTCTGTGTGAGACAGAGTCTGTGAAGCATTTTGAACACATTGAAATTTGGTGGAAATTAGCCAAGGAAAGGTGTAGGACTTAAATTCCCTTATTTGTCAAGTTTCAGCTTGAAATGAAATTAAATTCATTTCTAGGATCCCAATTAGAAGACTATATCAGAGTCAAAATTGTTCCTGAAGTTGCCTGTGGCTATTCTCATTTATATTAGTCTGTCTTTCGACAGAAATAACTCTTCCTCTCCATAACCACTTCCCTGATCCTTGGTGTACTTTAGAGAACATGCGTACCCTTCTCAGTCTTGTTTTGCTGGGTTAAGCAGTCTAAGTTTTCTTTACTCCAGCTGTCGCAGAAGCCCCTCTGTGCAACTGTTCTTGTGGGATTCATCATCTTTTATCACAATGTACGTACTGCTTTAGTTTGGTGTAGGTGGTCTCTCCTACATCTAGATGCCCAAGTTTGAACTTTTCATGTCAGTGTGTATCACTCGTTGCCTTAGTTCCTCATCTTAAGGCACTTTTATAGCTTATGAATCTTTTTTTTTTTTTTTCCATTTAATGAAATTAAAATCAACTGCATCATTCAAACCAAGGTTTGTTTTTCCATAGTTGGGTCCTTTCTAAAATTGCCATTACCAGCTTGGAAGTAGCATTGCTTGTTGCTGATTTGATTACTTTATTTGTCCACAGAAAAGGTGGATTTAGACGCTTGGGGTATAAGGATTGTAGGAGGGAGAAAGAGCCTTGGTCTGTTTCTCTAATTAGTGGATGAACAGAGCATGGTATTGGTGGAAGAGTGCTGATGCTCTTGGAGAACGAGAGAGCTGCTTGCTCTGCAGTGACCAGTGTGGGAGGCAGAGTGGCAAATTTTTCGTGTGCTGCTGTGCCAATGCTCGTGCCAGCTAAGGAAGATGGGAGGAAATTGGCATATCTCTTCTTTTCTGAGCTGTACCAACTTTTCCTGACTATACTTTTGTTTACTCCTTTTTCTTTGACCATCATAAACCTTATCTAAATTGGCTGATTGGTTGTGACACTTGTTGCACATGGTCATTGTAGACCCTCGTTGGGAGCAATGGGACCATTTTGACCACAATGCCGGTGATGGTGGGGCAAGAAAAGGTGCCTATCAAACAAGTTCCTGGGGGTGTCAAGCAACCAGAACCACCTAAAGAAGGAGAGAGGAGAACAACTCACAACATCATTGAAAAGCGTTACCGGTCATCCATAAATGACAAGATCATTGAGCTGAAGGACCTTGTCATGGGGACAGATGCCAAGGTAAAGATGTGGAATAAGAGCAAATCTAGTGTCATAAGTACTTTGTCTTCAGGTGCTCATTGCTCTACCAAATGAAGCAGTTGGGTATATGGGACTGTTAGTAGAATGCGCACGTGTATTGGGATAAGACTGTTGAGAAACACTTGTGCGATGGAAAGCTAGACACCTGTATTCAGGAAAGGTCACCTGTAAAATCAGTATTTTACTATGCTAGTGGTACTATTTCTTGAAAACAAGCTATACCTTATGCATTTGTTCTTACGTTAGGTCTAACTTAAATGAACCCTCTAGGTAGAATATCCAAGTGGACGTTTTGATAACTACCAAACCAGCGCTTGCTTAATTTATCTTTCCTTTTCTGTGCAACTGCAGTAGGGACAAGGATTTACGGAGCTTTCCAATTTATTTCCTTCGGATATGAGTTGTAAAAACTCCCGCTTGCTCAAATATTAGAAGCTTTCTTGCACCATGTCTTCAGGGTTGTCGTATTCACTTTACCTCATACTGGCAGAGCAGGGAATAGTATTCTTGATACCTTGCATGGTCTGAATACAAATACGTGCACGAGGGAAGTCACCTTCTATTGCTGGGTGGAACTGGAAGCTTACATTTTAAAAGTGCTGGTAATGCGCAGTGGCTTCATAGTTCTTTGGGCTTGTGTTTGTAAGCTCTGCTGGAAGCAGATATTTTAATGGGAATGGCCAAGGGACTGAGGCATGGAGAGAACCACTTATCTCGGAATTAAACAGTGAACGATGGTTAACAAACAGCAGCTTGTTCCATCACAGAAGAGAGCCACTTCATTTCAAAACTGTGGTGCTTTCAAAGGACTGTTTCTGACTGAAACCTAGATGTGAATTCTATTGTGATTTGGATGTTAATCTGTTTCCATTGTACTATTTTTACGAGATCTTTGAGAGACCCCAGTCCTTGTGTGTCTTTCAAAGTCTGATACCTTGCCCACAGAGTGTGCCTTGCTATTAGTTTCTTTGCAGCTGCTGAGTGGTCCTTTACAACATTTTCCTTTATATCACCACATGACACAAAGTGTTGTGGTATCCCTAGAAGCAGGAGTGACCCTTTGACACTCCCCATATACACTGCTTTCTGTATGTCTTAATTCCTTGCAGATGCACAAGTCTGGAGTCCTGAGAAAAGCCATTGATTACATTAAATACCTACAGCAGGCCAACCATAAGCTAAGGCAGGAGAACATGGTTCTGAAGCTGGCTAACCAGAAAAACAGTAAGTTGTGAAGGCTGTGCAGCAGGGGGGAGGCAGTCAGCGTGAACATAGGATGTCTCTTGCAGTTTCTTATCCTTGACAGAGGTAGATAACATGCACGTTGCATCAATAGTGGCCAGTGTTACTCCGAGTGACAGCCAATCTGAGCGACACTGGCAGGATGTAGGATTGAGAAACATGTGCATAATGCACTCTGATTTTTGCAGAGCTGTTGAAGGGCATTGACCTAAGCAGTCTGGTTGACAACGATGTGGATCTGAAAATAGATGACTTCAACCAGAATGTGCTGCTGATGTCTCCTCCAGCCTCTGACTCGGGATCCCAGGCTGGCTTCTCTCCCTATTCCATTGATTCAGAGCCAGGAAGCCCACTCCTTGATGATGCAAAGGTATTTGTGACTTCGGTTGTCAAATTCAAGGCATCTACTTCAGGGATACATAAGGGCCAGAATTTAAATTCTCTTAATTCTCAAGAGTGGAACCAGCAGACGTATGGCAAGCAGATCTGTAGGGGTCAGAGATCCTTTGTAAGGACAAGGATTGAGACTACTTCCTGAGCTGTATTATCTGAGCCGTACCTGAGCTGCTAGAAGAACTGCACTTAGCGTTCAGCCCCTGTAGAATCTGCTTGTTCATGACCCAAAGAGCCCATGGCTTTCCAGGGGTATATACGTTCAGTGAATAAAGCAGGAGAACTTGGAAATGGATGATGACATCAGCTGTGATTAATGAGACCATAAGTAACCACAGTAACAGAAAACCATTAGCTGTCTTCAGCTGACAAGTTTGTTTTGTGAATATCACAGAAATAGTGGGTCTTCTAGGAGATCCTCAAAAGAATAAGGGTAGCAAAGGTTAATCCTAGCCTAAACCCCAGGGATCCAGTTAAGGATAACTGAAACGACTGGGAGCAGAAGGAAGGTGAAGGCACTCAAACACTTCAGCCTTATCTTACTAAGCTAGGGAAAGCTTCACTCAAGTTCTTGCTGATCCTGATCTTAAAAGCAAATTTTAAAACGTGTTCTGTTTCTCCTTCTTCCCTACCCCTCCCTTGGCATAAGCACTTTTTGTTAATGGTAAGCAGTTCTTTTTCTCCTCTTAACTTTTTCTCTTCATTTGTATTCCTTTGAAGGTTAAAGATGAGCCTGACTCTCCTCCTGTGGCCCTTGGTATGGTGGATCGCTCTCGAATACTCCTCTGTGCTCTCACGTTCCTTTGTCTTTCCTTCAATCCTCTGACATCCCTCCTGGATGCCCGAGGAACCCCGGAATCTGACAGCCTGGTGCACCATGGCTCTGGCAGGAATGTGCTGACCATTGAGTCAGGTAACAAACTAGAATAGTTTGGAGCACAGAAAGGGGACAGGCATACATGGTCTCCCTAAAGACCATCTCCAGCTGTGACAGCTGCAGGTCGCGAGGTGGACTGTTGGTGTGATCTAGTAGGATGGTTTTGTTTGTTCAGGGATTGTACAACCTTTGTTTAATGATTGGGGAGGGGTGGTAACCGCAGGGCTGGGCATGGGAGGAGGGACAGTCGTGAATGCTTTGACACAGTTCCAGTTGACGTCCACATCCAGTGTTCTTGAGCAAAACCAGCTTTTGCTCAGCATGATGAGGTAGAGTGGGCACCTGCTTGTAGCCCAGCAGCCTGGGCTCTTGGGATAGACCCTTGAAAAGTAGTTCAGAGTAAGGGGTTCTCCTCTCCCCACCGATCTTTGAGGCATATTCACTTTATATTTGTTTTTAAGGTAACTGACTTTTTTTTTTTAAACTTCTTAATGAAGTATTAGGTGAAGAATTACTTCAGAAACACAGTTGCTATAGGGTCTTGCAACTGGCATGTTCAATATGCTTATTCCGTAATATTCATAGTTTAGAGTACAGTAGCTTAGGGGAGAGCAGGAGATTCTGTAGGCATGCTGTCATTTTGTTGACTGGTAAATATGCTTCCTTGGTGTTGCTTTGTAAACTTAATTAAGGCAGGAAAAATGACACTGAGGTATTGAATGCATACAGCGTGCATCGGATAGTTTTCCTAGAGTGCTTTGTATTCTGATTTTTCTAAGAGCTGACTCAGTTTTTATAGATCAGTCTTGTAAAAATAACTATTTTTATTTGGTTGGGAATGTTGTGGTTTGGAGTTCAGATGAAGAACTGTTGATACAGGTGTTTCCTGATTAAAATGCAGTCTTTGCAGAAGTTGATACCACATGTGGCAACCGTAGCAAGATGTCCATCTGGGTCTGTGCTCATCCTGTTGCTAGGCTTTCAGAGTCCAGATTAACTTTTAACTTTCCTTCTGGGACGCCCATTGCAGATGCAGGTGGTTGGTTTGGCTGGATGATGCCCACGCTGATCCTGTGGCTCGTGAATGGAGTGATTGTACTGAGTGTGTTCATAAAGCTCCTTGTGCATGGAGAGCCGGTGACCCGGCTGCACTCAAGGTCCTCAGTCACGTTCTGGAGGCATCGCAAGCAAGCGGACCTGGATTTGGCACGGGTAAAGTTGACTTGTCGTTCTGCATCAAACACATCTTCTAGGAGGGGGTGTGGGTAAATGTGGCCTAGTGAGGCGGTGGCTTGGCACTTGCAAGAGCAAGGTATTCCTCGAGTGGGTTATCCTGTCTGATTTCAGAGGAGCTGGTGCTAGGTTGTCTCGAGCAGATTGCTGTCTTCCCTCAACCTAAGTTAGTGAGGCGTGCATGTCAGCTTTGGAAGAGGCTTCTAACTTCTGTCCTTGTTGCTTGCCGCTGCATCTTGTAGCAATCTTTGGCAGCAAGGTCTTGGGTTTTGTCCAGAATCTGGCCTCTGCTCTGTTTGTCTGCTGTCCTCCAGCCTCTTGGAAGTCGTCTCCGTTGTTGAGGCAACATTTGGCTTTGATATGGGGACCATGAAACTTCCATGTTATTTGAGAAGGCAGGAAGCCCCTCTTTCACCTTGTGCCAATGTGTCTCACAGGCAGTGCAGGATCAGAGCCATGTGTGGAAGGACATGTGTAGGGCCAGGTTTGAAGCTGGTGTAAATTGCCTTCATGTTTACTGGGACTATGTTGACTTCACTCAGCTAAAGGTCTTATCCTAGCTTGCACATGAGTTTGTCTTGCTCCCGATGCCAAGGAGGTCCCAAAGTGTCTCTGTGGTCGTGCTTTTTGTTGTTGAACCTTTTGCCATGTTATTTGCAGGGGGATTTTGCTGCAGCTGCGTCAAACCTGCAGACTTGCCTGTCGGCACTCGGCCGAGCGCTGCCAGCTTCCCGCCTGGACTTGGCCTGCAGTCTGTCCTGGAACGTGATCCGCTATAGCCTGCAGAAGCTGGCACTGGTGCGGTGGCTGCTGAAGAGGACTTCTCATCAGTGGCGGGCAAGGGAGGCGACTGCAGGCTTCGAGGACGAGGCCAAGACCAGCGCTCGGGATGCGGCTCTAGCGTATCACAAGCTCCATCAGCTCCACATAACAGGTAGGAGCAGAGGTGGCAGATCTGCTGTCCTCATTTTGCCAAATGAGGAGGCTCATAGCTGATCCTGGGGGATACAGGAAGAGCACTACGGCCTCTCTCTTCTGGGAGGGCTGCTGTTGGAAATTAGCCTGACAAATTTCAGGAGCCACTTACTAAAACACAAGGGGTTCGTGCAATAAAAGAGCTCTGCAAGAACAGCTGAAGCAACATCAGTGTCTCGAGTTACATGTTCCTGTGTCTGCAGAGGTGGCTGAGAGTCTTTCCTAAGCAGCAGTTGATTGAGTCCAGTCACTTTTTGCTGCTGTTCAGGCTTGTTTCGTCCCTGTCACTTGGGAATGTGATGTGGAAGCAGGGGCTGGGGTTAATTGCTGGAAAAATTTAAATTTCCGAAGCTGTGTAGAGCACAGATTGCCAGTTGGTGTTGATACGCTTTGAAAACCTGGGTGTGTGCACATGTACTAAGGAAGTGCTTGAATGTTCCTTGTGAATGGTTGTTTTTGCCACTTCCTTGGCAAACCAATTTGCAATGTTAATAGGCTCCGAGCACATCAGAAATCCAAGCTAAACTTCCTTCTGCCTAATCATGCTGTGTGAATTGGACCCATGCCACCAGGGATAAGTACTTGTTCTTAATATTGTCTGTGTAGGTACAGGTGTGGACTGCAAAGGAGTTCAGTTTTAAGATAGTGATGAATATAGTGAGACAAAATTTGCTGATGATTTTATCCTAACTGGTTTAGGTATACAGGGCTTTCTCGCAGAAGCAAAGCTGTGGGTGCCAACCTTGGTTTCTGTGGAGGGAAGACTCTGTTTAGGTATAACTGGTTTAGGTATACAGGGCTTTCTCGCAGAAGCAAAGCTGTGGGTGCCAACCTTGGTTTCTGTGGAGGGAAGACTCTGTTACGGTTGTTGCCTGAATACAAAGTAGGCATATGATGTTGTAAACTTCTCATGTCAACAGGTTCTTGTTGTCTCTTTAGGATAATAGCCCTACAAATCACGGTAGTATGTAGTACCTCATACTACTGCGTTAAAAATTAACCCTTTTCCTTTCCCTTGTGGTGCAGGTAAACTTCCCTCCAGCTCAGCTTACTCGGGCTTGCACATGGCCCTGTGTGCTGTGAATCTGGCTGAGTGTGCAGAAGAAAAGATCCCACCCAGCACAATGGCAGAAATCCACCTGACGGCTGCGGTTGGCTTGAAAACCCGCTGTGGAGGCAAGCTTGGCTTCCTAGCGGTGAGTTGTCTACTCTCCCATCATGTCTCCAAGCAGAACTCTAGGAAGGTCTACAAGCTGGCATCTGCTGGCACTACAATTACAACATGGCCTGCAATTATCGTGGTCTGCAATTATGATATGAGCTGTAATTATGGTATGACCTTTGTCTTTGGTGGTGTGTCTCTTTCCCTGGATGCTGTTCTCAATCTTAGCCTCTCCTTTCCCCAGAGCTACTTTCTAAGCCAGGCTCAAAGCCTGTGCAGCTCGGAGCGGAGTGCCATTCCTGACTCATTGCGTTGGCTGTGCCACCCCCTGGGACAGAAGTTTTTTGTGGAGCGAAGCTGGACAGTGAAGTCTGCTGCAAAGGAGAGCCTGTACTGCACCCAAAGGAACCCTGGTAAGAGCCGCTTGTGTCCCGAGCGCGTGGCCTTCCAGTGCTTCAACGCGGCAGGCTCTCCACCTCTGGGACAAAAGCGGGTGTCTGGTTTGAGAGCTTGCTCTTCTATGTCTGCCCTGCTTGTGGTCTTGATGGGTGAGAGGGGCTGTGGAGCTGAGAGATATCTCCTCAGCCTGCAGGAGCTGGCTCTCTTCCCTTTGGATCCTGTGCTGTATCATGCTGCTTCTGTCTTTATGTGCTGGAACACAACCTGGATGTCGCTTTGAATGTCTGGGTGGTGACTTTGGGGGTGATATTTATCTTCCGCAGAGCAGTGTCATCCACTGTTTTGCAGAGTGGCTAGAGTGGCAGAGGGATGTTTGGGCAAGGGCTGCAGCTTTGTAAATGGATTAAAGGGTTAAAAAGGCCCTGAAAACTTAGTCTTTAGAAATCTTTGCATTAATTCCTCAGGAATTTCCCTCTACTGCTCTTCCCTCTTGCTCCTACACTTGTGACTCTTCTTTTTGGTTGTATCAGGAGGTGGCTATCACTGTAGCAAGTGAAATGGTTTGGGGTTTTTTTCTTCCTCTCTAGCGGATCCTATTGCACAAGTTCATCAGGCGTTTTGTGAGAACCTGCTAGAGCGAGCGGTGGATTCACTTGTGAAGCCTCAGACTAGGAAGGAGATTGCAGGACAAGAGGAGGAAGAGCCATGGTAAGTTTACGCGCTGCGCTGGGGACTGCTTGCCCCAGCTGCAGGCTCTGAGGCACAGCTCAAAACCGTTGACTGAGCGCTCTGGGGCTAGTTGAGTGGTTAGTCTTTATTAAGGACTTGAAATGACAACATAAGTCTGAC
The DNA here is from genome assembly GCA_008921705.1 of Burhinus oedicnemus. NCBI lineage: Eukaryota > Metazoa > Chordata > Aves > Charadriiformes > Burhinidae > Burhinus > Burhinus oedicnemus. Next base: position 357,382 of record VFFE01006728.1, on the reverse strand, counting down.
CACCACAGCTTGTTATATGTGTGAGGTCTCCCTCTTCATATTAAAACCTTTGAAGTCAAAGGTGAAGCTCTGACTGTCGGTGGGTGTGGTAAGGATTTCTGGACGGGATGGATGGTGCTTTCTCTGCTGACTAAGTGTAACGGTCAGGAACAGTAAAATTAGTGTGTACCTGCCACTTCTATAGACCAGAACCTACATCTACAGCTCTAAGAGTGTGAAGGTCTGCCATGTTGGAGGTGACCTCACCAGCTCGCTACCTTATGAAGTGCCACATTTACCAGCAGTTGAAAAATCAAACTGATGTGTGGCAAGAGGGGGAGAGATGATGTTGGCTGAAATTGTCATTGTCCTCTAAGCTCTGTGATCAAGTGAAAGGGGCCAGTAGGTGGGAATCGGAGCAGCTTTTTCTACTGAACCACATCCAGCTCTTTCCTGGGCTCCACGGGAAGTGGAGCCCCAGCCTTTGCCAGCAATTCTGCGCTCTTTCTAGCTGATGTCCAGATAAGCTGGTGCCAGGCAAATGCTATATAAATACATGGGAAGCTCTGTAAGGATCCTGTCCCAAAAAAGTGTGGGTAAAAGCCTCAAATGGGAAGATAACCCAGTTTCCCTACCTATATAGGTAAAATAGTACACATTTAGCTTTATTTTCACTCTCATGTCTGTTTCCTGGCATCCTTGCAGACGATGAGCAGCAGTTCAGTCTAATTGCTTGCACAATACAAATGCTTGTGATCAGAGGCTGCTGTTGATGATAAGAGAAGGTAGCAGGATTTGTATAAGTGAAGTGGATGGTCAGTATACTTTTGGGAGTCCGTCTCCTGGTGGGAAGGACTAGCTTTAGTAATACAGCAGGCCTTCCCCTGCCCCCAGGGGCAGGAGCATGCCCCAGGAAATTAGATCATTGCTGCCTATGTTGCTTTCTCTGGCCAATGCTATGAATGCGTTTTCACTTGCATTCATATATATATTTGCATATATGCAAATAGTCACTCACAGAAGTGCAGTTTAGCCTCTTTTGGAATCAGTGATTGAAAAGAAGCCTGTAATCAACTTGTAACATATGTCACATCCAACATCTCTCTAGTTGAGGTGAGATGGCTAGGATTGACTCTAGTTCTGTGCTGGTCTTCTTGCATGGGGAGATGTGAGGCTACTCCTCCCTGAGCATCTGTCTGTGTGCTTCTGCTCTCTTCAGTCTGGCAGTGTTGTGTTACTTGTAGAGCTTGAACTTTCTGTTGGCTTAATGGGTCAATGTTGTTTAAAAATGCCTTGTGACTGATGAGAAATGCCTTTAGGCTTTGGTATCTCCTGTTTGACAGCATAGCTTCTTGCTTCTTGTTTCAGCGAGTTCTCTGGTGCCATGGAATACCTGAAATTGCTCAACTCTTTCTTGGACTCAATGGGAAGTGGAGCCCCACCCTTTGCCAGCAATTCTGTACTCAAGTCTGCCCTGGGTAAGTCTGGCAGAACTGAAGCTCTCCCAGCTGCAGGAACTACTGCTGACACGTCTTACCTCTCTCCCACCACCTCTCAAGCTCCAGGCAAGGAGAAATGCAGTCCTTAGAGTGAGACTTGATTGCTGAGCAACAGCATGCCACAATGTGGTATGGTGGCTCAGACTGGAAAAGGGTGGTTGGGAAAGCTTGTAAATTCAGCTGTGTGTTGTAATGCTGGGTGCCCAGGTGGGACTGCTGTTATTTGTATTGTTGGGCACATTCCATGCTGAACTCTGTGCCCTTGCCTGAGAGCTTGCTCCTGGCAATGCAAAGAGAGAGGAAGGGTGCGCCATATAAAACCAGCATAGTAGTGTTGCAGTTGAGGTACTGGAAGGTTTTTTTCCACTTAATTACCTATTGGACCAAATACAGGTTGACCTCACTTTCACAGCAGCTGTTGTATATATTCCTCAGTCTCCAGAGACCTGCAACCCCTGCTGTAGACAAGCTCTGGGCATCTATTGGGAGGCGCTTGGTTTGGTCCCTTGGGGTATATTTAGGGGGATAAGGAGAGCTGTAGACTCCCTCTGAGCTGTGCACTCATCTGAGCTTGGCTGGTAGCCGGCTGCCGGAGTACTTGTCTTGCTTGGTGTTGGTACAGACAGCACCTGGCAGCTCACTGGGATGCTGCTGGAGCTGTAGACACAGACAACTGTGCTGTACCTAAAAATGTGTAGAGCGAACATAGAAGCAAACTAGATACTTCTTTTCAAGGGATTATTTTTTTGTATAAGGGGAAGTCTATATCTGGGTCAATATTGTAATGAAATTTAAAAGCAGCTCAGAGTAGCAGAGCCTATGTCCTTTTGCCCTAGATAGGCATTGGGAAGTTTTTGAGGGGATGTTAAATAATGGAGGAAGTGATACAGGCAAGCTGATGTTTTATTTACTAGCTTGCTGGTGATTAGTGCCAAGGCATGGTATATACAAATAAAGTTGTTTCTTTGGGGTGGTGAGTGGAGATCCTTGTCAGAAAGAAAATCTACAGATTTGTAGACAAATAGGTGGGGTAAGTTCTTAACAAGATACAAACTCGACACCCAAAACTCTACAGTCAGATGTGGGGTGTTTGCAAGTGCCTTACGATTCCTGCAGCACGTTTCAGCATTTACCCAGACAGCTGCATTCCCATGGGATCAGTTTGGGCTCATTAGCGTTGAGCTTGGCAGAAGGCACTGGCAATGGCTTGTGACACCTGCCCACTTCTCTGAGTGGGAAGGAGCTGGGTGTCCTTTCCTGGGTGCAGCTTGTGAATCTGTTTCACAGGCCCCGATATGGTGTGCCGATGGTGGTCAGCAGCAGTGGCTATGGCAATCGGTTGGCTCAGAGGGGACGACGCAGCTGTGAGGTCGCATTTTGCAGAAGTGGAGCGCATGCCGAAATCCCTGGAGACGTCAGAGTGCGTAGGCCTCATATGACTTTCAAACCCCTGCTCCTTCTGAACAGGAGCAGCTCTTCCCCCAACCCCTGTCCTGTGGGCTATCCCTACCTGTGCTCTGGAGTCTTGTGTTCTGGGATGCAGTAATGCACCGTGCTCAGAAATCAATGTGTAAATCAAGGCTTGCAGGCTGACACTAGAACTGTGGACTGCAAGTGTCAGAAGTGCTTCTGCAGGGATTTCTTTTGGCTTTGTTCTAAGTGCACAGCCTTCCACCTTCCAAAATCAAACAACAAAACTCATGCACTGATGGAAAGGCTAGTGTCACCATCTTGGTTCTTTTGCATTAAAGCCTCTTAGCCAGTTTCCTTCCATTTCTCTGTGCAGTCTATGTAGGTGAGGAACAATTTCCATCTTTTTTCTCTCTAAGAAATGATATCTTTGCTCTTGAAATGGGAGGGTGAAAGATGATGCTGATTGCTGCTTGAGCTCAGCTTCTGGGGCTGCCCTGTGGCAGCACGACATGGTACTGCTTGAAAGCAGCGCTTTCTTTCTCTTTCAGGAATGCTCTGGTGAAAGCCACCTTCTACGTGTGTAAAGCCATGCAGACCTCACTGTCTGGGAAGGCAGATGGACAGCAGTGCTCCCTGGGTCACTGCGAGAGGGCCAGCAGTCACTTATGGAACAGCCTCAACATGAGCAGTGGCGTCTCCAGCACCGTCCTCAACAATGTAAGAGCTATAAGCCCCAGGATAATGCATAGTCTGTCTTGGTTGTAGATTGGTATTGCTGCAGGTATATCACTTCCTCATCGTGTCTGCGTTCTCCATCCATCCTGTGTCTGATGGGAGTAGAGGGGAAACTTCCTCCCTTTCCTTGCAAAGGGCACTGGCATCTTTCTGCCTCTGCTGTATGGAGGAGCAGAGCTGCAAGTACAGTATCGTTTCCCTGGGCATGGTCTCAGGTAGCTGAGCTGTCGCTCCTCTTCTGCCAGTAGCTGTCACCCCTTTCTGGTGCTTTGACCACTTCAGATTTGACTCATGGAAAGCATCCATCTCCGTCCTCCAAATGAAGTTGCTGATACCTGTAGAACAGGACCTCATTAAATCGAGTCTGCTCTGTTTCAGGCAGCACTCTGCAAAAGTGGGACTGTGCTGTGCTATTCCTGAGTTTGTGTGGGGCTTGTTCCTCTTCTTTACAGGATTACCTAAAGCTGGAGCTTCCCCTGCATAGCATACGGGACACAGTTCTAGTCCCTTCTGTCGCTCCTGGGTGGCAGCTGTAGTGCATTGTAGTTGCATTGCATGTTGTGGCAGTAACTGTGCAATGTTTCTGCAGTGCAGTACAGAGGCACTCTCTGCTTCGGCAGCGCTGGTAGAGTCCCCTAAGAGCAACTAGGACGGCAAGCGATGCTAGGGGGCAGCAGCAGATGGGGAAAAGGGATTTGGGCAGCCACTGTGGGCTCTGTCCGGACTGCCTGTTTTTTTTCTCTGCAGGTAGCAAGGCTGTCTTTGCTGTTTCCCATTAGTTAGTATCACCGATGGGGCTGGAAAGCCTTTGCAGAATGCTGGGGCATTGCCGGTACAATATCCCCTTGGCACGTCTTGACTGGGGTGGCGTTGGGGTCAGCCTTGTTGGAGGTGTTGGCTCTCCTGGAGGGGACAGCTGCTCCTTGGACACAACCTGGTGCTTATTCCTTAGGCTGGACCTCTCAGCGCTGGGCCCCAGAGATGCCGCTTGGGCAAAAGGCAAAGTCCTGCTCCCTTCGGTGCATTGCGGTGGGGATGGCTTGGCTGGGTGGGCAGGAGGTGCCACGGCCGCCATGCCGCGGGCCGTGTTGGCAGCTGTGTAGCAAATGGCCTGTTACTCGCCTGATGGGTTGTGTTAATAAGCGTGTATGCCTGGGCCCCCTGGCTCTTGCAGATGATCCAGCTGCTGGCCTGTGACTTGCTGCTCTCTCTCCGCACCAGCCTGTGGCAGAAGCAGGCGAACGCCAGCCAGGCCCTAGGTGAGACCTACCACGCCTCGGCCCCCGAGCTGACGGGCTTCCAGCGCGACCTCGGCAGCCTGCGCAAGCTGGCCCATGGCTTCAGGCCCGCCTATCGCAAGGTGACAGCTTGCCTCCCCTGCCCGCTCTGCCTCCAGCTGAGCTATAACCCTTCCTAAGGGAGGGTGAGGGGGTAGCTTGTGGCCCTTGGAAACGTAGGATGTGCATGGGCTTGAGTGGTTTGGACACTTGGGGTGGGATGGTCTGCCACTAGCAGCCTCCATACTTGCTCTTGGTGGGTGATGATGGAAGTTCCCATGGGAGTCTGGTGCATGTGGGGAGGTGTCTGCCTTAGTTTCTACCTAGAAAACCATCAGGATGTCTATACTGCCAAGCAAATACCATGGCATCCTGTCCCTTAACATGGCTTCAGACTAGGTCAGTCCCTTCAGGGAGGCTTCCTCAACCATGGTGGCTCTGTGGGTAGCTGGGGGGTTGGATGCCTTCTGCACCTGTAGAGCACCAGGTGCTTCTCTGGGGGTTTCCCCCCACCCTTCTGTTCTGTTTAGTCTATCTAGTTTTAAGCCTCTATAGAGGTAGTGTAGTCTAATACTTGGACAAGAGAGTTGTCGTGGTATTGTCTAAACTCTGGATTTCAAAGTTTGATGCTGTTATCAGAGTGCTGCACTAGCAGCCTGGAGTGAGACGCCTGTCTAGGCCACACTGCCAGGGTTTGCTCTCCCATTTTCCACTGTGTTCGTGCTCTCGTTCCTCCCCCTTTCCAGGCCACTCACAGTTATGTGCCAAAAGCTCTTTTTTTCCTCTTCATGGTTGCCCTGACCTGCAAATTCCCCAAAGACAGGTGGGAAGATGAGAGAGAAGTGGGTCCCTGTTGTTGTCAAGGCATCAGCACTCCACTGTCAAAACGCGGTGGCTGAGGGATGACGTGAGTTCAGCTGCAGCACCACCCCCGAGCCAGCTCACCTCTCATCCCCCTCCCTGTCCTGCCTTCCCTTCCAGGTCTTCCTCCACGAGGCCACCGTGCGCCTGATGGCGGGTGCCAGCCCTACCCGTACCCACCAGCTGCTGGAGCACAGCCTGAGGCGACGCACGCCCCAGAGCAGCAAGCAAGGTCTGTCCCGGGGCCTGGGCAGCGACCCACTGCCTGTGGGGCTGGGAGGGTGCAGCGCTCGGGCAAGGTGGTGGGGGCATAGCTGCAGCCGACAGCATTTTCCCCGTGTGTGAAGCTCAGGATAACAAGCTCCCATCAGCCTGTAGCTCTTGGTGATGCTCTGTACAAGCTGGCTAAAGTGAGCTGCCAGCTCTGGGCTGGAGGTGTCGGCAAACAGGTTGGAAAATGTTTGCCTTCATGCAGCCACGCATGCGCAAAACTTGGCAGGTTGGAGTTTGGGGCGGTCAATGCAAAGGCAGAAGCCAGGAATCCTAACGGCGGGTAATAAAGAGACAGTGCTGGCTATAAAATGCCTTGAGGGGTTTAAGAAAGCGGGCAGATGTGTGTGCGGGTGCTGGGATGAGCCCTAGGAAGTCAAGTGAAAGGGACCATCTCCATAGAAGACAGGATTGCCAGTCCCTGCCGGACTCCAGCTCACACTGTTCTTTCCTGCCAGCCTAAAGCAGCTGTTTGGGGCTCTGCAGGGTGCCCCTCACTCTTGGCACAGCTGGGGGACACCAGTTGGGGATCCCTGTGCTAACTGGTGCCAGTCGAGGGCCTGCGTGGCGGGGTTTCGTCATGCAGATGGTAGCTTCATCATGAGCTTTCTCTCTCCTCTTTACCTGTAGGTGAACTGGATACCCTGCCGGGCCAGAGGGAGCGAGCCACAGCCATCCTGTTAGCCTGCCGCCATCTCCCCCTCTCCTTCCTCTCCTCCCCGGGCCAGCGAGCAGTCCTGCTGGCTGAGGCCGCCCGCACCCTGGAGAAGGTGGGGGACAAGCGCTCCTGCAATGACTGCCAGCAGATGATCGTCAAGCTGAGTGGGGGCACAGCCATCGCCGCCTCCTAATGCCGGTGTGGGGCCGCCTCATGCAAAGACAGCCTGGTCGACAGTCAGCCTGGACTTCCCTTCTCGAGCTTAAAAAAAAAAAGTGCTAGGTTAGGGCTGTGCCGTTGGGATTGCAATGGGGTGGGAGAGGGAGGGAGGGGTTTGTTTTTGTTTTGTTTTTTTTAACTTGCCCCAGGTTTAGCTTTATTAGCCCCCTTGCTTGTTCTCGGGTGCTGCAGCAGAAATCTGTCTAGTTATGGGTTTTGTGACTGTGCCTGGGGCTGTTGGGAAGTGCTGCCCCGACCTGGAGCCCCCATCCCTGCTGGAGGGAGAAGCCCACAAGCCCAAGGCATAGAGAAGTGGCACATCCTGTGTCTGTCCTCAGGGGCATCTTGTTCCCTTCCCAAATACCTCTGCAGAAAGAAACCTCTGGGGAGGGCAGAGGATCTGCTCAAGCCTTGCCCCATGGGGCTGCTGGGATCTGGGGCCATTCCTGGGAGAGAGGGGGAAAGCAGCAGCTTTCCTTGAGCTGTGTGTCAGGAAACTGAAGCCCCCTAGACCCAACTTCCAGAGGTGCTCTGGGAGCATCGCTTGGGGCCAGTACTGCCCAGCAAATTTCTCTACGGTTTTTATACAGGTTTTTTATAGGAGTGTTTGTGGCTTTACAAATATGTAGGGAACGGTGCAGCAGATTTCCCTTCCTCTCCACTTCATGCATCTCCTTCCTGTGATCTACAGCTGCCTCTGGCTTTTTGGCAGGGGGCTGGGTTTGCGGCAGCCTACAACAAGCAGAGCCTCGTAGATTGCTGGGGAGTCCCTGGTCATCAGGTGCTGGGTGGCAGCAGAGGTGGACTTGCAGCACCCTGCATTCTGTGTGAAGGGTGAATGCTTCTCTGGTGCCTTTTTGTTGATGCAGAAGCAATTTTTAGAAACAGTTTTTTATTTTACTCAAGTCCCAGCCCCAGAACTTGTCTTCAGGTGTTTCTCCTTCCCTTCTCCAACTGCTCAACAGCTCCTGCAGGGACTGGGAGGCACTGGCCCAGGGTGCGAGTCTCCCAGCTCTGTTACCATGGCTATTGAGAGCAGTTTGACTTTCAGGTGTTGAATCGCCTGTAACTTTCCAAGAGAGGGAGGCGGATCGGGGACAGGGAGGGAACGGTTTGCCCTCTTTCTCTCTGTCTTTCCTGTTGCATCTCTCCAAAGAAGTGCAAAGCGGTTGCCCTCTCACAGGTGCAAATGTGGAAATGAGCCTTTGGTGGGCTGGCGTTGCTGTTTCTCCCTGCGTGTAGCTGGCATGTGCTCCACATCGGCAGCTAGAAGCACTTAGATACAGGCAGCAGCCTAATCCTATCCTGTCCCAGTCAGGCCCATACACCCTGATGACTCTTGCAAAATTGGAACTTGAGCTGTTTTGCAAGAAGCTTCTATATGTGTCCAGCTTTTGCAGAGGGGCACAAGAGCTTCAGCTCCTCGTGAAATGAGGGGAAAAGGTTTGTTGTCTCACTTTGCACAGGGTCTTTTGGCATCTGGGAGGGGGATTTCATGTGCTGCAGGAATTGAACACGAGTAGTGCCAGTCCTAGAGTTGCCTGGCTTCAGCAAGCTGGAAACTAGGACCAGGAGAAACCTGTGCCCCAGCAAATCCTGTTCGCAGTGACCCTTTGCCATAGCCGTGAACAAAAGTGTGGGGACCAGAAGACACTTCCCTCCCTCCCCCACTTTATTTGGGGAATAGCTGGTGGACCCTCAGCTTCGATGGCCAGCAGCCCGTGTGGTTGGAGGAGACCTCATCCTTTGAGGGGGAGGGGTTGCTCTTGCATGTCTTTGATCAGTGTAGGGGATGCTCTGGTTAGGGCGGCTGCAGCCACTTTTGCTTTGAGCGGGTGTCCTAAGCGTGCAGAACAGCTCTTGGGTTTGGGTGGGTTTTGATTGCCCATCCCAAGTTTCCTAGCTTATCAGTGATCCTCCTACTTTTTCTCCTCTTAAGAGGCTCTTGCACTGACTTCCTGGTTGTGGGTTTTTCCTAAAATACAGAAACTCCTTACCTGTGGCAACCTCCCAGTTATTTTGCATTTCCCCACATGGGCATCCAACACATGGGAAGTTTTGTGCTTTAGTAAAAAAAGGAAGAGAGACTTTCGGAAAACAGATGCTGAGGCTTCACTTTGTCACTAACAGTGGACCAAGTCCTGGGGGCTGGGCTGCAGGGAGGACCAGCTGGGCTGGGGGTGGGAGGCTGCTGGGCTGAGACCCTGGTAGCTAATGGCATGATCCACGGAGGGTCCCAGCACTGCTGGTACTTCTCTCCCCTCCAGGGCAAGGGATCTTTGCCCTGTTTTTTCTACACTGTTCATAAATTTGCTGCCCATCTGTCCCTACAACTTTTTTTATATGTGTGTGTATATACTGTAACTTTTTTTTTTTTGTTTGCGGGTGGGAGGAAATTGTTTTATCGATTATGTGAAGAAAGTCTATTTATCCACATGGAGTTTGGAGTAGGGATGCTTTTGTGAAATGAGGTGCAACTGGTGGTGGGGAGATTCCCCAGGGAACATATCTGCTGTCTGAAAACCCTGTTCCAGGGCTCATGAGCATCTGTTACCTAATAAAGGCGAACGTTACCACCACCTCCTGCCTGCCCTCTTTCTCTCAGCCCTCTTCATCCCACCCAGCAGCTGCTCTTAAGCATAGGTGAGCCTGAGATGTCCTTCAGCTATATCCAACCACGCAAGCACTTTGGGAAGCTGTCAGTCCTTTGTCCAGGTAACCTGGAAAATGGAGCTGTTTGGCTTGCAATGAAAGATGGTCCCTTGGTGGAGCAAGTGTGGTGTCTCCGTGCTCCCTTGGAAGCAACCCAAGCAGCTGATGGCTTGAGCAGAGCCAAGCAAGGTAGAGCTGGGCCAGAAGCCTGCAATTTTAGGAGCATCTATACGGGCAGAAATCTTTTACCTGACCTTGCTTGGAACAATGTCCTTTCGCTCCATCTCTTTGTTTTCTCTGCTCCCTCTGGTAAAACTCTGTCAGAACCATTAAACTTCAGGCAGAGGAGATCTGTTTGGTTTTTCGTGTAGCTGCTCGAAGGGTTTTGCAGCTGGCCCTGGAAACTGTGTTCCCACCACATCCCCCATTGAAGAGGTTCTCTGGGCCCTGTGAGGGAGGGGGCTTTGCACCCTGCTGCGCATGGGGCAGCAGCTGGGCTTTTGGGAGCAGTGTGGCATCCCCCAGCCAATCCATACTGAGGCCATACAGTTTAATGTATTATTTATTGACAAGGTGGAGGCCGGGGCAGTGGGGAAGGGGAGGCTGGGGAGGGAAGGAGGCTGCTTGGGCTCTGCCAGCAGCCCTGGGAAGGTGCTTTGAGTCCGTTGCTCTTTGCCCACCTGGTTGCAGGTGCTAGGTGGGAGTGCCCAGCCCCAGCAAGATGTGTCCCCCCATCCCTGGGGGCTGTGGTCTGTCCGGCATTGGCCCCCCATCCCCTGAGCAGTGCACTGCTCTGCCTATGTGTCCTCGGCTCAGCCTCTTCATGGGGTGGGCTGAGAACAGCTGAAACTTGTCACCTGGATGAAAGGGACGGCCTGGCCCATGGTGCTGCCTCGATGGTGAGGTGCAGCCGGCAGCCCCCATCCCTGGGAGAGGAAGGATGGTGCGTCTCCTGCCATGGCCAGCCGTCGTGTTTTAGGTAGGACCTACGATGCTGTGCTCCGGTGGGCCACTCCTGGGGGAGGCCGTCGGCCATGCTCAGGCAAGCGGGCAGCCCCAGCCCTGGTCCCTGATGGTGTCGGCTGTCAGACGGTGACCTCGGTCTTGCTGTTGGTGGCGAGGTGCCGGGGAAGCTGGCCGTACAGCGGGGTGGCAGGGCCGAAGGTCTCGGGTGGCCCCTCAGGGCGCAGGGTGGCCAGGCCTGGCCGGCGGGGGCCACGGGGGGGGGCCCCTTCCCAGCCACCCGGGAAGGCTGGGCCCCCCGGCAGCTTGGGGCCCTTGGCCTTGGGTGGGGGGCAGCCCTCGGGCAGGGCTGGGGCCTCGGCAGGCGGGAAGGGCAGGGCGCCGGCGGGGGGCACCTCCGGCCCCCCGAACCGCCTGTAGAAGTCCTCGGGAGCGCTGTCTGTGGGGACAGGGGTGCGGCGTCACCCCCGCGGGGACAACCCTCTCTGCTGGCACAGGGGGGGACCCGAGGCGGGGAATTGGCTGGGGAGGCTGGTGGGGGCCTGCAGGAGGGATCCTGGGTGCTAATTGGCTGGGGAGTGGGGGGATCTTGGCCATGGATTGGCTGGGGAGTGCGGTGGGGGATCCTGGCCACGGATTGGGTGGGGGGTGCAATAGGGTTTTGGGAGATCCTGGGCACCAATTGGCTGGTGTGTCCATGGGGGATCCTAAGCTCTGACTGTGTGGGAAGTGCTGCAGGTCTGTGCGGGATCCTGGGTGCTGATTGGCTAAGGGGTGTAGTGGGTCTATGGGGGATCCTGAGCTCTGATTGGCTGGGGAGTGCAGTGGCTCCATGGGGGACCCTGAGCTCTGATTGGCTGGGGAGTGCAGTGGGTCCATGTGGGATCCTGGGCGCTGACTGGCTGGGGAGTGCAGTGGGTCCATGTGGGATCCTGGGCGCTGACTGGCTGAGGAGTGCAGTGGGTCCATGTGGGATCCTGGGCGCTGACTGGCTGGCAGTAGGGCAGCTGCAGAGCCTCTGCCGTGCACAGCCACCCCGGGAGCCCTGGGGTGCTCATCCCACCCTCGCCCCTCCCCACCCGCCTGCAGGGTCCACAGGGCGCATCCCCCCCTCCCCGGCCACCATCCCGGCCCATGCGGCAGCGGCACTCACCTCCAGCCTTGAGGGTGGCATAGGCAGTGTAGGCAGGGGCTGGCAGGGCCAGGCCGCTGGCCAGTGGCAAGCGCTTGCCGTGGCTGTGGGGCTGCCCCAGCGAAGGGGGGATGGCCACCGCGTTGTTCAAGGGCGGCTTGTCTGGGGGGGCAGAGGCGGGCAGGCGAGGGGCTCAGCCGCAGGCAGCGCCTTCCTCGCTGCCTTTATTCGCCCAAGGGAGCTTGTTTTTCCCCCACTGCCCCAGGAACTTACCTGTGCCGTTCCTGGGGGGCCCCCGGGCCAGCCCCTCGCCCAGCGAGACCTGCACGCCCCCCATGAGGCCATCCGCATGCTCGGAGGGGCCATGGCCCGGCTGCTTCAGCAGGTCCGTCAGCGTCCTGGGGAGGGGGCGAAGGGCTGTTAGGGCAATACCCCATTCCCCCCGGCCCCACCAATGTGTCCCAGCCCTGAACTCCCCTCTTTGGAGGCAGCCTGGGGCTAGGAAATGGCTGCTGGGAGCAAGGAGCGCACCCAGGCTTCCAATTCAGCTTTTGCAGGGGGGCTGGTGAGCCCCTCCCCAACAGTCAATTGCGGTCTGGCTGGGGCTGAGCCCACCCGGGCCAGGGATGGGTGAGGGTGGCGAGGGAGACGCGTGGCTCAGAGCAGGCTGCAAGGGTACGACGAATGGAGCTGGAGGAAGCCAAACCGATGGCAGCTGGAGCAACACCTTGGGGTTGCGTCCCCGGACTGAGAGCCTGGTGGAGGGGGGGACAGGAGGCGACACCTCCACTCAAGTCCCTTCAAAGTGGAGAAGACCCCGGGGAAGGGATTAGAGAGGCTGCTTGCACCTCTTCAGGGAGGAAGATAAACCAGCAGCAGCCTCCGGCGCACGCGCTGTCCATGCATTATACCCTCCTTGTACGTAACAGCATTAAACATTAAATACCATTACATAAGATAAAGCCCTGTTTCGTTTGACATTCATGGACGGAGATGCTGCAGTCCCACCGCGGCACACCGGCAATGCTGGAGCAGGGCACGCTGGTAGTGCCAGAGTGGGGCACACCAGCGATGCTGGAGCAGGGCATGCCCATGTGTCATTGTGGTCTTTGGCAAGCAAATCCCGGGGCAGGACGGGATGCTCCTGCTAGCACAGGGCTTCGTGGGGAGGAGACCTGCCATTCCTACTGCAGACACTGGCCCTGCATGACTGCAAGGGTACAGAGATGTCCACTTGGGGCTTTTTTTGGCTCCTAAATCCCCAGCTCATGGTCAGCATGCCTCACACCTTGAAGACTCTGGCTGGCTCATAGATACGCAGCGGGAGCTGTGGCAGGAGCTCATGGTTAGCAAGTGGCTGGACAATAAAGCAGCAGATTAAACTCAATGTGCATAAATGCAAATTGGAGAGGAAGCGGCAGGGGAATAATCCTGACTTGGTGGATGTGTCAGCTCATGGCTCCGGAGCACTCAAAAGCCCAGCAAACCTGGTGTGGGGAATCGCTAGGGAAGGCAGCAAGAAAAATGGGGAAAGCAATGCGTTATGCCCAGGGGTGCAGATGCTCGGGGTGCCCAAGGACTGTTCCTGGGACATTTTGCCTTCCAGTTTGTATCCAGTCAACATCACAGGAGGATGGCAAGAGCAAAGCTACACAGGAAGGTCGCTTGCCCTTTGGGTTCATTTCACATCATTCTTGGGGAGCTTTGGGTAACAACCCCCTTGGGATCACTTAATCTCCAAACGGGCCAACAGGAGCCTCATGAAGCTGAACAAAGGAAAATGAGGGAGGAACAACTCCCAGCACCAGTAGCTGCTGGGTGCTGACCAGCTGGAAGGCAGCTTGGCAGAAAAGGGCCTGGGGGTCCTGGTGGACACCAAGCTGACCATAAGCCAGCAATGTGTCCTTGGGGTAAAGGCAGCAAATCATCTCCTGGCCTGCATTAGGAAAAGCATTGCCAGCAGGTCCAAGGGAGGTGATTTTAGCACTCTGCTTGGCACTGGTGAGGCCACACCTGGAGAGCTGGGTCCAGCTCTGAGCTCCCCAGTACAGGCGAAACATGGACATACTGAAGAGAGTCCAGCAAAGGGCCACAAAGATAATGAAGGGACTGGAGCAGCTCTCCCATGAGGAGAGGTTGAGAGAGCGGCGACCGTTCAGCCTGGAGAAGGGAAGGCTCCAGGGGCTCTTATCAATGTAGGTGAATATCTGAAGGGAGGGTGCAATGAGGATGGCACCAGACTGACAAGAGATGACGGGTGTGACTTGAAACACAGGAAATTTTGTTTAAACAGAAGAAACAACCCTTTTTCCTGTGAGGGTGGTCAAACGCTGGACCAAGCTGCCTGGGGAGGCTGTGGCACCTCCAGCCTGGAGCTATTCAAACCCCACAGACCCCCAGGAGACGTCCTGCAGGTGACTGACTCCAGCTCTGGGCCCAGCCAGGCTCCTTTGGCCATGGGTGCTGCACCCAGAGAAGCTCTAGGTCACCCAGAGAAACTCTGAGCGCAAGCCCAGGCAGGCAGTGAGCTGTGCCTGAACACGGCTGGGGTGGGAGCAGGTCCCCTGAGGCCATGGGCACGGGCTGTCAACCCAGGGAGCTGCCGCCCCATCAGCACCCACCTTCCCCAGGGTGCATTGCTCCCCAGCCCTCTCCCCACAGGCTGCTGCCTGCTCTCCCGTGTCCCCGGGGCCCAGTGCTCAAACAGGCTTGTTTCACCAGGAAGTTCAATGTGATTTGACCTGTTTTTTTAAAATATTTTTTTTTCCCCCAGGTCTATTTATGAAGCTTGAGCAATCCTTTATCTGTGACTTTTCCTCTCCAGATAAATCCATCAGCACTGTTTCTCATAAGCCTGCCCTCCACGCCAAACGCCTGGGGTGCAGATGATAACAATTAACAATAATGGGGTGAGCAGCTCTTAAAGAGTGATTTTGCTAAGGTGGGAAGCATGCACGAGCCCTTGGCACCGCCTGGACTCACTCACCTCTCTTACACCACGAGCTTTGCTGCTGGCCAGGGCTGCACCCCCTTCCCCGTCCCCAGGTGGTGTGGTGCAAGGGAGGTGGACCTGGTTGGAGGGTGACACTGTGCTGAGGAGCTGTCTCACCGTACACATTTTTGGGGGTTTTATGAGCTCCAGCCTGGTCCTGTGGCTGGGGAGCTGAAGGTCAGGCCACGTCTCCCTAGGTCACCTGGTGGTCTGTAGCACAGAGATGGCACCAGGGTACAGATGGAGGTGGCGAACACAGGGCAGATGTGGTTTTAAACCTTCACTGATCATCTGCAACAAAACACTAACGAGCAGCACCAGTGAGGTCTCCATCCACCATGGTGGCCATGGATGCTGAGCACATGAAGCTGTGTGTGAAGGTCACTGGGGCAGGATCTGCTCCCAGCTACCACCTGGCTTGCCTGAGCACAGCTTCGCCTGCATGGGCATGGAGCCACCTCCATGGCAAGCCTGGTTGTGGCAATGGGTACAACCAAGGTCCCCCAAACCAGCCTGGCGTGAGCCCCAAGACCAAGCAAAGAGGCAGATCCTGGAGCAGTGACGATGGCGGCTGACAGCTCCGCAGCAGGAGCCGGCACACAGGTCTCGGTGCTCCCGCGCCATCCCCGGAGGAGCTGTTGGTGCATGAAATGGAGGTACCTGTGTGGGAGCAGGACCCAGGGCCTGGCAGAGCACCCCAGCCCGGGGCCTGACCCACTTTTGGGAGGCCCAAGCCCCACGCCCAGCGGGAAAGTGGCTGCAATCCCTGGGCAAGGGGACAGGAAGCAATGGGAGGAGACAGGAGCACAGCTGCCAGAGGAGAGGAGAGATGATGAAGTGACAGGCGAAATGACATTGCCCTGAGCTGGAGTGAACCCTTGGAGGGGAAGCAGAAGGTGGCAGCCGCCAGCCAAGTGGGGCAGCGAGGTTTGGAGCAGAGGCGTGGTGGTGGAGGAGACACATGGCATGTGCCACAGCTGCGGGTGGGCTGGCACCCTGGCTGGCTATGCCAACCTCCATGCCCAGGGAGAGTGTTGCTGTCACCTCCCAGGGGGACGTTTCTATGGCCTATAGTGCATCTCCTCAGGGCAAGGGGTGCAACTGAGCAGCACAGGCACCGTGGGACACCCAACCGACAGGGCTGGGATGCTTAGGGATGGTCAGGAAGGCTTGGGGCTAGCAAAGCACCTCTGCAAAATGAGTTGCAGAGGTGAGGAAATGGAGCGTGGGCAAAGCATTGGGCAGTGGGAGTGAGCCTGCCTGTCTGGATGTCATGTCCAGTCTGGGATGGGGGTCTGTGTCTCCTTCCCTGCTGGAGCTGGGTCCCCTCTCTTGTTCCCCCAGAGAGCCAGGGCAGCACATCAAGACTCACCATGCTGCCTGCAAACACCTTTTCTAGGTCTTCACTGCTGTATGCTAACATGAGCATTGACCACAGGCACGGCTGCGGACTGGAGCGATGCCAGAGAAACACCCGGCGCAGTCAGACATGCAGCGGAGCAAGGTTTTGAGACCCCAAACAGTACAGGAGGACCCCGAGAGCGAAAAGCCAGCATTGGGGGTTTGGCTGCTGTGGCTGCCAGGGCACCTGCTCCCGCTGGCTGTTTTCCCTGTCTCCAGCATCCCACTGCACCCCAGGAGGCTGCTCCTTGTCCAACTCTTCCCATAGGGGTGTTCACCCCAGCCATAACTTGAAACCCCCCCCAGAAGGGTTTTGGGGAGAGGTCTGCTCTCATGCAATGGGCACAACCAGATTCCGGCGGCCTGCAGGGACCCAACGTCCCCAGAGATCCGGGGCCTGAAGAAAAACACAGGCAGGTGTTTCTGACTCAACGCGGGGTTTGGCCAGGCTGAGCGAGTGCCCAGGACGGGTGCCAAGTGTGAGCCGAGCAGGAAGGAGAGGGGTTTGCGGGAGCCGCCATAAGGCCTTGCGGGAGGAAGGCGGATGGGGAGGGGGACACACACCAGATAGTTGCAGCCACTTGGGCGCCCGCTCCCCTGGGTGAACCAGCAGCCAAAGCTGGGAGGAAAAGCCATGTTGGAGGCAGCCGAGGCATTGGGGTCTCAGGACAAGCTGGACAAGGGCTCAGGTGTCTGCATCTGGGAGGAGCTGATGGGGTTCCTATGCCTGGTCACTCTTCCTGGACTCGGACCAGGACCAGGACCGTGACAAATGATGTCTGGAGGCGCAGAAGTGGTTGACCTTCCCCCGTAAGTGGGAAGCCTGCAAGCAGCGGCAGCAGGAGCCATCCCAGGGCAGCAGGCAGCGCTCCAAGGAGCGGAAAAACCCCGGTGGGAGGGAGGGATGGGAATGGAAACCAAGCCGGCCATGCAACAGGGAGCTGGCCTGAGGCCACGATGCGGTGCCCGAGGAGCAAATGAGAAGCTCCTACCTGAGGCGCCGGGAGAGAGGCAAGGTGGCACTGCCCATGCCTTGTGGCACGCGTCGGTACAGGGGCAAGACAGCTAGAAATAGCCCTGCTCTATTGGCAGTGCCGAGATGAAATGTATTGCCTGGGCCAACCAGGCACACAGTGGGATGGAGGTGACAGCGTCCCTTTTTGGATGCCTGTGCCACACACCCAGCCCTGAGTACCTCCTCCATCAGCCCAGCACCCAGGAGGCCGTGCAGGGCTGGTGCCTTCCCTGGTGCGCCTGGGGCTCTGTAGCCGGTGCACTGCTCCTGCTCTGCCTTGGCTCGCCCGGCGGCAGAGCTTCTCCCTGCCAGTCGTTGTCCCCATGGAACTGGAGATGCTCACGGCTTATGCAGAAGGCCATGGGGCACAGGAGATTGCGAGACCTCTCCTGGCTTCTGCAGTGATGGAGGTGCCCTTCTGAGTTTGTCCCACAAAGGCAGGTGAGGAAAATTCGCCTCCTCCCCACCTGTATGCCAGTGCCCGAAAGATCTGTGGCTTTGGGGATAAAAAGGCACTGATCTCCCCAAACTCACTGGGAAAGTTCAGACTTGCATGAGTGAGAGGGAGTGGGGACATGGGGTAACACATGGCTCCGGCAGCACAGAATTGATGCTACTGGCAGAGAACACCCCCCGGTGAGTGGCAGCAGTCCCACCAGCGGCTGGTGATGGAAGAAGGCAAGACCCTCTTGCAGGGGATGAGGACCTGGGTCCGGACTTCCCGGGGACCAACCCCTCCCCAAGCACTGTATCTCCTTCCCAGGAGGTGTCAGGGACCCCCCCCCCCAAAAAAAAAAAGCCACGTCGGCAGGCAAGTGGAAGGGGAGTCGGGAGGCAGGGAGGCTGGCAGAGGCCGTATTGATCCTGTCAAGGTGCCAGCGCTTCCTCAGGCGACACGGGGAGGAAGCGCAGGCACACAGCGGCACCCAGCCAAGGGGGGCTGCAGCGTAGATTCCCCCAAAACTGCCTTGCGCAGCACAGGAGGGCCCTGTAACCCCCACCCATGTCCAGATACGACCCTCCTCCTCCAAACAGAGGAGCCAGCCTCTGTGCCCCCTGGGTGGGTGCAAGGAGTGGGGTGGGTCTGGGAATGGGGTGCAGCAGGTCTGGAGTTGGGGTGCAGCACCCAGTGGCCACTCAAGCCCCAGTCGGACAGGGGGAGGCGGGCACCCCAGGGGAAGGAGAGAGGGTGTCTGTGCTTGGGGGGGTGCAATCAGGCCAGCTCCCTGATTGTCCCTGTGAAACCATTTCCTCCAGGCCTGCTTTTCTTTTTTTTTTAAAGCTAAAATCCCTGAACAAAATGGCACAAAAATGGGTTTATCGCCAGGCTCAATGTCCTCACTGCGAAGATGCGAAGTAGAGCGTGCACACCACTGCTCAGTGAGGTGCTGGATTCGGCTCAGCCCCCGGCCCCTCTCTCTGCCCCTGCAGCCCCCACTGGGCCCCCTCTCCATCCCTCCTCCTTCAATTCCGGGCAGCCATGGCACGACCACGGCGCGACCACCTTGGTGAACCCGCCCCAGCTCTGCTCCTCTGTGCGCATGTGTGTGTCTGTGCACGTGTGTCTGTGCATGCACACGCGTGTACACACGTGTAGATTGCGTGTGCACCAAGGGGAGGCCGAGGAGGCACAGCTCTGAGTCAGAGCCGCAGGGGCAGAGATGCGCCGGGGAGGCTGGAGCCGCCGGCAGCCGCTCCAAAGTGTTAAACTCATTGAATGTGATCGGTTAAAAAAAAAAAAAAAACCCAACCAAAAAGAAA
>VFFE01006728.1:290516-319647 GCA_008921705.1 Burhinus oedicnemus | reverse complement strand
GGTCTGGGGGGCTGGGGGGGGCTCTGTGGGGGGCTTAGGATGGGGGGAGACAGGTCTCTCCTCTCCCTCATCCCAGTCCACTGCTCCAGCCCTTTCTGCTTCCCCACAACAGGATTGCCCAGCGTCAAATCGATGCTCCCTCTTGTTTGGAACTGGAAGTGCTTTCAGCACCTCCCACTGTAAATAAGCCGGGGCCACCCTCAATGGATGACAATGATGGCCACGAGGGGCCAGCAAGGGTAACTGTCCATGGCTGTCCCTCCTGTGCCCATCCTTTGCCCCTGCTCTGCTCCAGGGAAGGGGACTGGGCCCTCTCCGAGAGGGCTGTGGTCCTTGATGGACACTCCTGGGGGAGTTCACTGCATCTCACCCCTGGGGATGCTCACAGAGAAGGCGAACATCTTAGCTAGCAAAAACAACATTAAAAGAAATAAAGAACAAATATTCAAATACTTGAATTTACCTGATACCCAGATTTATCTGTGCTGCATTTAAAGCACCTGCTTTAACATTACCATAACTTAATGAAGGAATTAAGAGCTTTGTAAATTCTTATGAACAGTATTATTATTATCAAAGAACAAGAATCGTGGGTTTTTTTGGAGGAAGAAGAAGATGCTTTTTTGCATGGCAACTCCACCGTAAACTCCTTTTTAAATTGCCATCCTGAGTTTGGTCTCGGCCACAGCTTTTGGCTGCAGGTGCCTTCATCCCGGAATTTCACCACTCTGCAAAATGCTGGCACTTCTCAAATCAGGAAGCAGCATCTGGGTAGTGGGACCCAGTCAGACTGCAACCCCCGTAGGGAAGGAAATGAGAAAGACATCTGCATCGTTGAAACCTTTCAGGACGGTGGGGGGGGGAGGTCAGGGGTCGGGGGGGGAAGGATGAGGGAACCTCCTGAAAAATCCCACTTGCTCTTCCCTGCCTGCAACCCTCCTCCCAACACGCCTCCCATGGCTGTCACCCAAACCCCCAAGCTCACCCATCGATCCGGGCTCAGAATAGCTCCTGCCAGCAGCCGGTGAGCTGCAGCCAGCTGACATCGGAGCCGATGGATGAAGGACATGGGACCTCAACCCCACAGCACCCTGATGCTGGTGACCCCCCTCCCCCTGCACCCCTCCAGCTGCACCCTGGGCTCCCAGTGCAGCCCCATGTTCAGAAAAAGCAGGGGGAAAAGGGAAAATAGCATAAAGCAGGTGGAAGAGAGGAGGATGCGATGCAGGCTTGTAGCAGGGTGGACTGTGCCATGTGCTCCAGCTCCAGCACGAGCCACTTCACCACCTGGCTGACTGACCTCCTTTGGAGGGGGTCCAAAAGTGGATGCTCACTTTTGAGGGTCTTCCACATCCCATGTCCACTACCACAGCCCTTCGGGAATGGCACCACGGGGCAGCCAAGCTCCCGGCAGGAGGAGAGCCCTGCATCCCTCGGAGGTGTCCCTGGTGGTGGTGGGGGGTCAGTCCCTGTCACGACGGGCGCTTCAACAGGAGCACAGAGGCTCTCCCCGTGCAATCTGCCTGTCACTGCCGATCACCTCAGGTGTCAGACAGGGTTTGTGTCACTCGGCAGGGCTCTCCCCGTCTTGTGAGCTAGGACTGGGACGAAGAGGGTTTAGAACGACCCCACTTGCTGTGGGAGGCAGGGAATTCACACACACACCCCCAAGCCAAGGGGACGTGCAGGTTTGCCCTACGCCTGCCTGGGGGCCTCCTCTTGGAGCATCCCCGGAGCGGGACTGGGCTGACGCCAGGCTGAGCATCCTCCCTGCCTGGCATGTCCCTGTCCCTGCATCCCTAGGGTGCAATGGCAGGGTGAAGGCCCGGGCACCCTGAGAGCGTTGGGTGCAGCTGCTGGGGGCAGGAGGGGGTTTCCCTCACACCATCACGTCCCCCCCCCAGCCCCGGGTGCGCCCGCAGCCTGGCAGGTGGCTCTGAAGGCAGGTGGCATCACCCCGGGGCTCAGGGAAGGAGCGGGGTGAAGGGTTTGGAGGGGTTTGGCTGCAGGTGGGGCTTCTTCAGGGAGGAGAAGCTGAGAGCATCGCGGTCCCTGCCCGACCGCTTTCGTCCCCGAGGTTGGGTTTTGGGTGCTCCCCTGCAAACCCCGGGGCGGTGGCCTTGCTCCTCGGTGCTGGGGAAAGTGTGGGGCTGTCCCTTTGCCTCCCGAAAACAGGGGCAGCCCTGTTTCTGCCAGGGGACCTGCTGCCCGCTCACCGCAGCCCCTCAGGCGGTTTTTGGCTGTCCCCCTGCTTCTTAACCCCCTGGGAAACAGCTTGCCGAGCACGGCCAGCAAAGCGGGGAGCAGCGGGGGCGGCCCCAGGGGACAGCATCGGCCCACGAAGGCAGCGAGGAAACCCCCTCCACACTGGGCACCCAGGCGGGCACCGTGCCCCCTCCCACTGCTCCCCTGGCACCCTAAAACACCTGGGGGTGTGGGGAGAGGAAGGCAGGCAGTGCCACCTCTCAGCATCTCCCTAACATGCCCGTGGACCGAAGCAATCCTGACACTAAGTGAAGGAAAGGGAGGCTGATCGAAGCCGAGCGGGTTTTTGTTTTTGTTTTTTTTTTTTTTTTTAAATCTTTCCTTAAGTGCGAACACCATCTGGCTCCCCCAACTCTGTCAGCGCTTCCAGTCCCCAGGCAGCTTCGCTCTTCCTAATTACCGTCATTAGGCAGTGGGTAGCGATTAGGGAGGGATGCTGATGAGCCGCATCAGGAAGGCAGTGGTCCTCTGACAGCCTCACGCAGGGGACCAGGCAGCCTCTCGTCCCCAGCCTGGGGCCTTTTCCAGCTGGGGAGCTTGGTGGGTAGCACCCTAGGGGGTGTTTTTTGGTAGAGGCTGATGGGGAGGGGATGGGGAAGGGAAGTGCCGGCTGGCAGGTCTGAGTCCCGGGGAGTCCTTGGGGATCCCTCACACCACTGGGGATGGGCTGCTGCAGGGAGCAGGGCAATGGTAGAGGTGCTCCATGTTGCTGGGGGAAGAAGCAGCAGCTCGCTGCATCCCACTCTGCCTCTGGTTGTCCCACCACTCCCTGCCTGCTCTGCCCACAGGTGTCCAGCCACCAGTGACCGTTTCTCCTGGGCAGCCCAGAGGCCGTGGCAATGGGCCCCGCAGCCAGATCCACCAGCAGCCATTTATCCTGGGCAGCCCAGAGGCCATGGTGGTGGGCTGTGTGACTGGTCAGAGTCGGGCCCAGCTGTTACCCTTCTGTCTGGCCAAAGTGAGACTGGCCACCAGTCTGCATGGCCCTCCCTGGCTCCCCTTGGTGCATTTGGACATTCATCCTCCCATGCAGCTCCCCTGCAGCCATGCAGGCCAGCGTGCAGTGTCAGTGCCACCTCGTGGCAGGCGCCCAAGGCCTGCTGCCCTCTCATTGTCACCCACGGCCTCCCACAGGTGTCCCCCGGGGACTGCAGGGGCACCCACGTGTCCCTCTGCCATGGCTGGCACTGGGAAGCAGGTGGTGGGGAAGGCTCCTGTGGGGCAGGACGAGGTTCATGCCCCACGAGTGGGTGATGGGGTGGCCACGCAGACCTGGTCTTCTTGCAACAAGTGGGGGGATCAGAGGCTGTACCCAGAGACAGGGGATCCCTGTTGGATGCTGGCCATCAGAGTATTGCTTCGTGCAAGGGATAAAATGGTGCCCACCTTACCCTACCTGCTGTCAAGGTTCAGCATGCACAGAAAGCCCATGGAGAGGCAAGTCGGGTCTGTGGGGGTCCATGGGGGGTGCTTTGGGCTGGAGTAGCTGGGGCCATGGGTGAACTATCAGGACACTTAATGGGTCTAAGTCACTAGACTGGTGGGTGAACCAGCAATGGGAGGAGAGATGAGAAAATGAAGGAGAAAGACCCGGGCAGGGAGGCTGGTGGAAGAAAGTTGAGCACTTTTCCAGGCTGGAGAGCCTGTGGGATTGAGGAGGTTTTTTGTTTCCTCAAAAAAAAAAAAAATTTTCCTAAGTTTGCCCCCAGGCAGGTGGCTGCAGAAGAAGACCCTTGGCCAGGGTACTCCTGGTGCCTCCCCTCCCTGTGCTACCACGCTGTGTTGGCCAGCTGGCTCCTGCCTTTAGGACCAGGGATGAAAACCACCCCCATCCCTAGGGACACCAAGGCTTCCATCCTTTACCACCAGCATCGTTGGTGGGACTTGCAGGAGCTCAAATACCGCCGTGACTTCCATCGCAGTGGGGGTTGGTGGGGATGAAATGGCTAGGGATACGCCTGAGGTGGTTTTGCAGCAAGGAGCATTTTAGCTCTGTCTCCTTCCTCTTGCCCTGGGGTTTCCTCAAACTTTCCCCTGGCTCTCTCCGAAACCCCGCACCCCTGCGGCCAGGGTGAAGCCTGGCCTCGCCAACCTTTCTAGGCAGTTGTGTGGGGCAGGCGCCAGGGCTGGGGAGGAAGCACAGCTCCTGCCTCGCAGGGGGAAGTGAGAAACTGCTGTGGAAATTCAAAGATGGGCAACACACCCCCTGCCAAAACCACTCACTCTGCTCCCCGTCCCATCAGCAACTCCCGGGGAGGTCACGGTGGGGATAGACGTGGCCAGGCTCAGATTGTCCCCGGCCAAGCAGGCGGCTGTGTGCAGGGGGCGTGCTGGTGAAACCAGCGCAGAGGGAGCCTCTCCAGCTCAAGGCCCTGCTGTACCCCCCTGGGACCACCATGGAGGAGATCCCTGAAGCCAGGTCAATGGGGGTTGAGAAGGCACGTCCCCATACAGACCTCTGAGCGTGCACTGGCAATAGGTTCACTTTATTCTTTAATTTTTATAACCATATTTTTTCATCTCCATTCCCTCTGCACTCCATGCAGACAAGATGGACAGCCCCCTGCCCTGTACATAAGGACAGAGAAGCATGCACAAAGAGGGTTGCAAATCTCCCCCAGGCCCAGGTAGGCAGGCCAGGCAAGGGGGCACCACTGCCCCACCATGCTGGCAGTTGGGCAGGCAGGACATGGGGAAGATGCCCTGCATGCCATAACAGAGAGGGGATCCAAGGGGCACTCGCCAGCTGAGGAATCCAATTTGGATTGAAATGCCACTTCTGCGAACCACAGATGCTGGCAGCGTCCCATAGAGGAGATGCCTGGCTGAAGCTCTAGCAGAAATGAGAGCAGAAGCCCTTACCTGAGCAGAAAGAGGGGCTTTTTCAACAGGATTTGTACGGGTGTTTCTTTTTCAAATTGCCATGCTGTTTGGGGTGGGCAGCGCATCTGCAGGGCTGAGCCACAGCAGACACCGGGCAGGAATTGGGAGAGGAGCTCGACAGTCCTGCTCCCTTTCCCTCTCGCCCCCATCTCTCATGAAGCAGGTTGCTCTGCCTCCCATGAGCAGTCCTTCTTCCAGTGCCAAAACATCCCCTGGCCTGGCTTTGGCTCATTTCCCCACTCCAGATGCAGAAAGGTTGCTTGAAGTCACTTCACAGGGCTGGGTGTGGAGCATGTGCATGAGGAGATGGCCAATTCGTGCTGCAGGGATGCTCCTTCTGCGATGGGCAGCATGGCTAATGCACATGATTTGGAGCCCAGGACTGGAGCCTCCACAGCTCCAGCTGGTGAGCCACAGGTGCCTGGAGCCCCAAGGGACAGTCGCTGGGCACGTGGACCAGCCCCCCTGCCATCCCCAGCCCTGAGGCTGAGATGGGGTCCCAATTCCTTCCTGGGTCATGCAGAGTCTCAGCTGGATGAAAGCTCATCCCCACCAACATGTTTAGGTCTGGGAGAGGAGTTGTGGCAAGGAATTTGGCCCTTGGCACCTGTGGCAGCTGTTGTGGTTCCCCTTACGGGATGGATGCCATAAGTCTGGCTCCAGTGCCACAGCATGGGAGAAGAGGGAGGGTCACTTTCCTCATCAGAGGGACATCCCCTCTGCACAATGCCAATGGGCAACCCTACCATGAGGTGTGGCCCTCAGTGGCCCATTGGTGCTTGGTGACAGTGTTTCCACACCTTGCTTGGCCACCTCTGCTCAGTCCTGAAGCCTCCCAGGTGAAGAGGCCACCTCGCCAAAGGAAAAGCTCTCCCAGGCTGCCACCGAGATGGCACTTCATGCAAATAACCACCCCCCAAGGCACAGCTAATTGCCTAACCATCTGCCCCGGGGCCAGCAGTGTTTCTCACCCAAGCCATTGACCGGGCTTTGTTCAGCCAGGGGGGTTGGCTGCTGTAATTACTCGGGAACATCAATCCCACATTAAGGAGATTGTTTCCAAAGCAGAGCCCTTCCTGCGCAGTAAAGCCACTTGTGGATGAGTGAGCAAGACTGTCTACACAGAAATGCCTTGGACCAGCACCGCCGGCTAGCTCTAGTACACAGGCAAAGCCTTGAAGACACTCACATAAATTAAATCATCCCGCCTACACTCGCATCACGCCTGGTTTTGCATGGCGTGGAAACATCCATCACCGGGAGCCCTGTCATCCCAAGTGACACGCGGTATTTCGGCAGCCACTGTGAGCTGAAGTGACGTTTGTCTAGGGCTGCAATGACAAGCTCATGGAGCATCTCTAGACCAGCAGTCTCCGTTGCCTGCCCCTGGTCCTCCCTGACTTCAGTGATTGTAGGTCAGAGCAAAGACAGACTTTTTTTCCCCCCTCTACCCTCCCTTGCTCCCTGCTTGGGAAGACGGACTTGTTTCCTGTCCCCTGGGTACCCGGCTGTGGAGGAGGTTCCCATGACTGCCGGTGGATGCCTGCCACCATGTGAGAGCACCCAGAGGGAGGAGAGACCTGGATATTACGGTGTGCAGAAGACGAGGGGGCAGGACTGTGAATGGAGCAGAAGCTGGATGCGCCTGGCTCTATATGGCCCCAAGCCTCTTTTTATTGAGGTCAGTAGCAAAAATTGAGCTAATGGCAGCAGTGTGGGACTTGATCCTACTGTAACTCCCTCCTTCCCCCTCCATCTTCCTTCCCCCCGCCTGCTTGCTGCTATTCCAGCCCTGTGTCCCCAGGAATTGCCCATCCGGCAGCAGACCCGTCCTGGCACAACTGCAGCCTTGCAAATGGCACAGCAGCCCCCGCCACGCTCTGTCCTCACCGGGCGCATCTCCTCTGCCTCCTCCCGATGGCGTGGCTGTGGCAGCTGTCGGCAGTTCGGCGCAACATGGTGTGATCCGCTGCAGTTTCCTCCAGCGCTTACAGGTGCAACTTGGGACTCAGTGCAAATAGGAAAGTGGAGAAGGGTGATCCTAGAAGGCTGATTTTGCTCGAGGCAAAACCCGGTCCTCAGCCAGTTCATGTCTGTGCAAGGCTTTGCCTGACCCCGGGGACAGGCTCCGGGTGTCCACAGGGAGCAGCTGGAGCGCTCCAGTCCCGTTCCACCTGCCCTCAGGCTCTCTCCTCGCCGGTGCAGTTCTGGGTGGTTTTGGTGGTGACGAGGGCCGTGGCCCCCAGCTCGGTGGCGGGCAGTGGGAAGCTGTGGTTGCACTCCTCGTGCCGGGGGTACACAGCAGAGAGCAGGACGATGTCACCGTCAGCATCACCCTGGCAGCACGGCCTCCGCTTTGCCCCAGCTTTCCCAGGCGGCCCCGGCATCTTCAGGCCTCCATTATGATGTGGGCATGGGGCTGGGTCGAGGACGGCATCTCCCTCTGGCACAGCAGGGTCCTGGCAGTCCAGGCTGGGCAGGGGGCTGGCAGCATCCATGTTTGCTGGAAGGGGGCAAGAAAAGGGCGTTACGGGGCTCACAAAGTGGGGCCAGGTGGGTCCCAGGGGGAAGGTCTCATCCCTGCAGACACATGGAGGGGGGGAAAGATGGAGCTGGAGCAGGAGGAGCCTGCAAGGTCTCCACTGCACCTCTCCTGCTGCAGAGCTCCTCCTGCTTACAACTGATGGGTTTTTTCCCCCCTAAAAAACAACAGGGAAAGGCAGAAACTTGCACTTGCACTTCAAGCCCTCTTGCTAAACCCTGCAAGCAGCAAAGTAGCCCAGCCCTCGGCGGCTTGCCCTCCCCAGCCGCCTCCCACTTAAAAATAGACTTGTTTACACGCTTCAAACACAGGCACGCGCCGCCGGCCTCAAGCCTCCTGCGACTTTCCATGCATCCAGTGCCGTAGTGGTGGGCTTGCCGGGGTGCTGCCCAGGGGTACGTGGGGGACAGGGACCAGGGCATGCGGCAGTGGAGTAGCTGAGGTGTGCCTCTGATGCTCTCCATCATGGCTGGACCTCTCTCGCCACTGGATTTCTCCCTCCTCTTTCGTTCTTGGTATTTTTCCCAGGCATGTGCGTCACGGGCTGTCACAGCTGCATTTGGTTTAGCAGAAAGGCCCCAGGTAATGTCCCCCCCCCGGGTCTGAGTCACCCGGCCAGCACTGCTGGCAGTGTGCGGGCATGCTGGGGCATGAGGACCAGCTGCCCCTGGCCCCACCACCCCCCGAGGGCACCCACCTGGGTGGTGGGGTAGTGGCGGGTGCCAGCATCCCCCCAGGGAGACATACCCCCTGCCCAGGGATGGGGAAGGGTGAAGCTAGGCAAGACCATTTCCGAGAAGAGTGGCCAGGGTTGAGTCAGCACCGGGGCAGGGGTCCCTGGGGGAGGAAGCGGCCGCCCGGCCCCGGCTGATGCCCCAACAAGATGGGCCATCACAGGGCACCTTGGCCTCACCCCCCCTGTAAACACCCTGCCACGAAAGGCTCAGCCATGTCCCTTGCTCCCCTAGACCTATTTTTGATGCCTTTGGGGATGACCCTGTGTGGTGCTCCGGCATCCTGCCAACAGGGCTGGCCCTGACACCGTTGGGGTCTTTGGGGCGCACATTGGAGGGCACTGGGTATCCCAAATGGCAGTGCCAGGCTGGGCAGTTAACACGGGACCGCCATCTGTCCGCCACCATGCCTGCAGCCCCTGCTTCATCCATGGCCCTCCGGCTACTGGGGGAGAGGGACAGGCAAATTTCTGGTGCTCTGTATGTGTCCCCTGTGGAGAGGGGACAGTGCCAGCAGGTGCTTTAAGCAAGCAAAGGCATGGGGACACCTGGCAAAGGGAGCGACATTTCAGCAGGGTCCTGCTGGGATCCAGGTGCAGGTGTGGGTTCCCAGGGGGACACGGGACACTGTCACTCGGGGGTGGCTCAGCTGTCCCAAAATGCCCCGGGGTACCCACGGAGCCCATGTTGAGGTGGAGGAACCGGTCTTAACAAGGATGTGCCTTGGGGGAGCCAGTGGCAAGCAATCCCATCTGCCCTGGGAGCCTTGGGATGCTGTGACAGGGAGAGCAAGAGGTCCCCTACCTTCAGCCTCTTCATCCGCTGCCGCCTTCTTCCTCCTCTGCTTGCCCACCTTGCAGGCCAGGAAGCCCCAGAGGGCAGCCAGAGCCAGGATGAGCCCCACCACTGCTGGAACCCCAAAGATGAGGAGGGTGCTGGGCAGGTCCACTGATGGGACGGTGGGTGCCAGGGCGGAGGTGGGCGCCGTGCGGGCGGGCTCTGCTGTGGGGCAAAACACCAGCAGTGTCAGGAGGGGGAGAGCTGGGGCGAGGGAAGGAGGGCAGCAGCATTTCCCATCCAGCCGGCTGGCTGGCCTCAGGGCTGCAATGGTGAGGAAGGACAATGGCTCTTCATCGCTACCCACCTACTACCTGCAACAAACTGTCCTCAAGTCTGACGGGACCCTTGTCCCACCCACTGCCGTTTCTGGCTGGTGGGAGATGAGGGCATCCTGCTCTTCCCATCGTCACCCCTGGGGCATGCTGTGACACCCACACTGGGCTGGATCATCCCTCTTCTCCCCGTACCGTGTTCCCCTAACTGGAACTGGCTGCCCTCTTCCTCTCTCCTCCTCCTCCTCCAGGTGAAGGCAGTGCTCCATTCTCCATCGCTACCTCCATCACCATTGGCAGGGAAAGGTCCCCTCCACCTGCCCACCCCCAGTGTGCCCCCAGACCCCCACCGCCCAGCCCCAGGGAGCTCGATCCATGGCCGCCCTTGTCCCCTTACTTGTGTTGTCCTTGAACAAGTCGGAGCACTGGACACAGGACCTGGTCAGGAGGTCGAAGCACTGGGAGGAGAGGCAGGAGGGAGCGGCAGCTTTTCCTGATGATGGCATGGCAGAGTGGGAGTGAGAGCCTGGCTCCCACATGGCGTGGTGGTGAAGGGGCCGCCCGAGTGTGAAATCGCAGCGCCTCAGGGCCCGTGGCAGAGGGAGATACAGTCTGTCAAGCTGCGTCGTCTCCCTTGGGGCTTGCGATCGCTGCGCTTGCCCTGGGGCGGATCTTCACCAGGGAGGAGGAGAGCAAGCGCCCAAGCCCTACCCCTGCCTGCCTATGCAATGCACCCTCAAACTACCCCTCTCCTCCAAAATAAGCTTCTGAAATCCACACAGCCCTTGGCGTGCCCCAGCCACGCAGCACCCGATGCCCAGCAGCACGGTGCCCCAGCTCGATGGTGTCATCTCCTCAGCCTTCACCCTTCCCCAGCCCACCTGTACATTGCCCCCAGTCCAGGCATGTCCCCCAGCCCGCATGCTCCCTCACTGGCTGGCGAAAAGCCCCCTCGGCATCCTCCAGTGCCTACAGGAGGCTTTCCTGTGCCCAGATCTTTACAAGACCCTGTCCCAGGTCCACAGATCTGGCTTGGATGGAAAATGCAGAAAAGGGCCAGAGGAGAAGAGTGCAAGGGCACTGAGGTTTCCTCTTTTAAAAGCTCCCACTATCCCCAGGACATAGCCCATTAGTGACTGCTGCGCAGGAAGGCCAACTGGTATGTGTTCTCCATCCCTACTAATGATGGTGCTCTCCATCACCTTGCTCTCTCCATCCTCTCCATCCCAGAGCTAGACCCGTGACAAGGACCCTCCCAGCCCCTTAGCACCATGTCTCATTCTCCAGGATTCAGATCTAGCTCTGCTCAGTAACTGCCCAGGGCATGGGCAAAGCAGGTCACACCAAGCAAGTCCGGTCCCCATTCACTTGGAAGGGACTGGATAAACTCTTAATGGTTTTAGTTGATCCTGATCATAAGCAGAAGAAACCTTCTGCCACCAGTACCCAAATGTCAAAGATGCTTGAGATCTGAAGTGGGTAAGTGATGGATTTCAGTGCTGCAGGTGGCTCTTCTCTGTCCTTACCAAACAAAAGTCACACCCCTTTTTCCTTCGCCCTGTAGGAAAGAAAGGGACCAGCCACACTTGCTGGCTTGCTCTCACCTGAAGGAAGCAGCACAGGAGACCTGCCCTGGCCAGGAGAGCCCTAATGGGGCTTTACTGCTGGAGTCTCATGCTTGCAGCAGCTATGGCCTCTGGGCTCTTTCTAGCGAGGTCTCTGCCACTTGCTGTGCTGGACTGAGGCTGGGAGGGGAGGAGGAGAAAAGCCAAAGGATGCTCTGGCTCGAGGTGACAGAGTACCAGGTGTTCTCACTGGGCAACCGAGCTCCTCTGAGACAGGCCAGAGGACTTGGTCTCTAAATGTACCTGCCCATCTCAAATGGCTTTTGGGCAAGCTGAGCCCACAGCCTCTGCACCCCATCCCTGAAGCCCCCGGTGGGACGCACGCACCAGCTCCCCGCACTGGGTCAGAGCCCAAGCATGGCTCTCCAGCATCTCGTGCCCCGCAGGGCAGGAGTTGCCCCATGGTGGTGCCCTCCCAGCCCCCCAGCCGTGTCTCCCTCCCTGTTAGCAGCATCCTTGGAGGGTGGCTTGCACCAGGGCAGTGCCGAAGCAGCCCCAGCACCGTCTCAGCCCTCCCCACTGGGTGCCGCTGGGCTCCGGGTGAGTGAAAGTCCCAACCAAAACCGGTCGCTGCCTGCCGGTTCCACGCCTGCTGCGATTTCACTTCCCTTTCCAGCCAGTGTGCCCAGCCGCTTGCTCCCTCACCCCTTGCACACACGCCTGGCTGCCAGGGAGCGCCCTGCACTGTGCTGGCAGGGATGGCCGTGCCAAGCCCAGGGTGCTGCGGGCTCCTCCGAGGAGCTGCGAGAGCCTGATTGCCATTCCTGTGCCTGTGACTCAGTTATTCCCCCTCCGTCTTAGTCAAAGTAAAAATCCCCAACTGAGCGGGGTCACGCCGAGCACTTCCCTCTCTCAGTGTGGCCCCAAGCTCTGAAGCCATGAGCGGCATGGCCAGCTCGCCACCCTCCACCTCCATGCTTGCGCTGAACAGGCTGTGCTCACCCCTGCACAGGTAGCTGCTGGGGGAGGACATCTCTCCGTATCCCACCTCACCCAGCTCCCTGCCTCTCGTGCACCCCAGGTGAGGAGCAGGGCTGTGGTGCAAGCCCGGGAGCAGGAGAGGCATGCGTTCAGCAGCAGGGTGCACCGGGAGCATCTCCGGGGGGTCAGAAAGCCACATCAGGGAGGGCTGAGGGCTTAGGAAAAAAGCTCAGGCTTGCTCCAGGCCACATCCGAGCTCTAGAGCAGAGAGCCCCAGGAAGGAGAGGGCACCCAGAGCACTCGCTGTCCTTGGCAGGCAGCTCACAGAAGCGTAAGGGTAAGGACTAGGGAGCAGACAACATCTTGCCTTGTGGGCTGGTATCATGCATGGAGGCAGAGGATCCCCACAAAACAGCCAGTGCTCTGACAGGACACCTGCCCTTGAAAGAGCTCACTGCTCCAAAGGCTTTGGTGTTCCTCCTGCCGCGGCGTGCTTCTACCTGCTGGTGTCCTTTTCCCAAAGGGGTATGCTGCTCCATCATCCCCCTCTTGCCCTCTCCCCTGAGATCCCACCCTGCCATGCTTCCCTCACGTCAGTTGTCTCTTGGCGACCCCTAGCCCCTATTCCCATGGGTCCCACCGTAGCCCTGTCACCCTGCCCTTCTCCCTCACCTCTCCCCTCCCTGCTTGGCTTAATGCGAGGCAGGGGGGAAATGGGTCCTAGCACCTGCTGTACCTTGCTTACAGATTAACTCTGTGACCCCTCCAGTCAAATATATGCACCAGGGAAAGCCCAAACCGTGGTGCCTACATGTTGCTTTTGACACAGAGGGTGAGGTTTATAATAGAGCTCAGGAGATGATGGCTCCCGTTTCGGTACCTGGAGTGGAAACCTGAAGCTGCGAATGCATGGCGGGTAGCCGGGTGTTGGCAGCCGTGATGTCCTCCTGTAAATGCTCCCAGGTCCTGTTGCGCGGAAGGATGTCGTAGCCTCATCGCTGCGATTGATCTCACCCTATTCCCTCCCCTTTTCTAAGCCCTTTTATCCCCCTCTGCAGCTCTTCCACGTTCCCTTCCCAGCCTGTCTAGTTCCTCCTGGTCCAAGAAAACAATGTTTGAGTTCACACATGATAAAGCTTACTCATGGAGAAAATCCCCGCTGACTTCCCCAGCGGCACTCTCACGTGTGCCTGCTCACCAGCGTGGCCCAGGCTGCCCAGCCGGCTCCAGGCATCAGCCGTCCCCCTCTTCATCTCCCTCATCTTTGCCTCCCCTGCCCTTCGTAATGGTTGTTCATCGGTTTTGGAGCAGCAAAAGTTAAAGCTTGGTGAGTAGTTTGAACTGTTTGCATCTAAGAGCTGAATACGCTTGATAATAGCACAAATGCATAATTAAAGAGCAGAAAAAATGACTCACTGGATAAGAAAATGCGCTTTTCTTATCTCCTCTGCAGAGAAATGAAAGCCCCAGGAGCCTGGGACTCCGGCTAAGTAAGTGCTTTTATTAAACAAATAAACCAGCAAAGATATCAAACAAGCTATTTAAAAATTATATCTTAATCCTGGAGTCAGAGCACTTGATTTCCAGTGCTGTTTGCTCCAACCATGCACTGGGACGGATGGCTTCAGCCGAGGTCGGCTGCTGGGATCCCTGCGAAGAGTCCAGCAAGGGACAGGGCAGTGTTGGCAATCCCAGCAGCAGGGAGGGACGGTGGTGTCCTCTGAGTGGTCGCGTACACATGAGCAACCGGACTCGTGTGAGCGGTTCCTCTGGTGTCAGGGGTGGGTGAAGTGACTCACGCACAAGCTTGCAGAACCACCCGTAGCAGAAAATATCCACCGAAAGTTCACCTTGTGCTCATGTGTACCGGAAACCCAAAAGCTTGTCGATCAGAGAAGCCACGAAGTGTTTGTCAAGCAGACCCAGTTACCTTGGGACAAACATCTGACACGATGCACCCAACTTCCCGGGAACACCTCGGCACAGCCCAGCATCTGCCCTGCATCCAGGTGGTGTCACTGGAAGGCTTTAGCTGGACCCAACCCCTGAAGCACATTTGGCACCTCACCCCTGCAGCCCTTCCCAAGCACCTCTGCCGCAGCTGGTGGGAAGCACTCCCCCCTGAAAGGTCTCGGGAGCTGGTTTGTCATGGCTCCAACACAAATCTCCTCCTTGGGATACACCGGGATGCCCCAGCACAGTCCAGCCCCCCCTTTGCTCTGCCTTCTCAAAGCCAGTTGGGCTTAGGGACAAAACCTAGGAAGACTTTAGGAATAAGGTGGAAAAATGAAGGCTTCAAGAGATTCACCAAACACCCTAAACGCAGACCCCTCCATAGGTGCTCTGCTTCTTACCAAGGATTTTTGTGGCACTGCTCAGCCACCTGCACAGGGAGTTTGGCATCGGGCAACAGCTCTGCTGAATATTGTTTGTTTCCTCCTCTTCTTGTTTAAAAGCCCCTGGAGCTGCGCTTACCCATAAAGTTAAGGAAAAATGAGCAAGTGTCCTTGGCTCCCTCTGCAAGGGGACTTGGACCCCTCCAGGGGTGATACCAAACACCCAAATTAGGCTTCTACAGTGGGCTGCCCTTTGAAGACCCTTCCAGGGCTGCAGAGGGAGGGTGGTGGGTCAGTACTGCCTGGGCTCAAGCTCGCTCTGCCCTTTCCCCCTGCCGGCTCCAGAGAGCCCAAGAGGGACACAACAGCATTGAGGACAAGGAGGAACGCCCCCCTGGCCCCGATCCTGCTCTGGGGGAGCTGAGCCCTTGACCTCCCCTGCCAGGAACAGGTTGGAGGGGGAAAAGCGAGGGGTGTTTCCAGCCGGTGTGCTGGCTGCTCTTACTGCTCTGCAGAGTGTGGTGGGACTCTCTTAGTGGGGTTTGCATGCCCAGATGCTGCCTTGCGCTCTCACAACCCCCCCTGTGTCATGACTGACACACCATTAGCTGAGCCCGGCTCTTCTGCCTGGACGACCCCGCGAGCAAATCCCACTGCCCTCTCTGCCTGCAGCAGAGATGCTGCCCCCATCTCCACCCTAAGGATGGGTGGGAGCTCACACTTGATCCCCTTGGGTGGGTAGATAGAGGCCAAGTGCCCCCCGAGCTTTGCCTGCGGCTCGTTAGGGGGCGTTCACGTGCCCTGGCACGGGCCTCCAGCACAGAAACAAATGGCTGAGGGCAATGCATCACCACGCGACAAACCTCCAAGCAGGTGGGTTCAGCTGGTTCAGGCATGCGTACACCCAGGCAGAAACCTCCCTGGGACGCCAGACTGATCACAGAAACCTCCCCGGCACTTGCAGCATGGAGTGCCACTGCTGCGCTCTTGGGGCACTGAGGTCTCCATGAGACAACTCCAGAGCCAAAACTCAAAGCCTGCTGAAGAGGAAGGGCTGTCTCCCTTTGAGCCCCCACCCTTCGCAGCTTGCTCCAGCAGTGAGGGACAGGAAACCAGTTGGGGCAGACTGGAAGTCAAAACTAAACTAAGCAGCCCCGATTGCATTTTGCATAGTGCTTTGTTACAATGAACTGCTCGCAGGAGAGCTGCAGCTCTGGCTCAGGCATGGGAATCGTTTGGTGAATACATTTGAACAAGAAGACAACCTGAGAAAATAAGAAGGTGCTTGTGAGCGATTCCAACATAGAATAAATGATGTCTGTCCTGATGGCACTCATTTGTTGCAATTTACTCTGCTGCCTGCCATCTGACCACACTTCTCCCCCCTACACAAATAACACCCCACCGCCCCCCATGGCTGCAGCCCAGCCCCAGCATGGCTGCTCCACAGTCACGCTCCTCAGCACTGGCCATGGGAGCCATCCTAACAGAGATGCTCAAAACCAGCAGTGTGTCTGGATAACTTAAAGCATAGCTCAAACAGGGAACAGAACGCACCAAAACACCCCCCAAAAATCCTGTGGCACCTGCAGATTGCTACTGCCTAAGCAGGAATAAGAGTACAGGAGGCTGCATGGTTTCCAGTACTAACCACTGCTCCAGAAATGGCTCCCTGAGCTAGCTTTTGTGGCTGCCCTGTGGCCTCCCACCACCCCAGGCCCGGGCAGTGACAGTAGGTGCAAGACCAGCCTCCCTCACCCCTACCACTGGGGAGCTCCAACTTTTCTGTTTGTCACCGCCGGATGATGTCCCGCAAGTGGCTGAGCCAAGGGAATACAGGGATTTTGACTGTAGGCTCCTTGGCCAGTCACATGCCAAACTCAAGCTGGTTTCAGCCCCAGAGCATTGGGAGGGCCTGCAGTGCTGCAGGATGAACTAGTGGCACGTGTTTGGACATGAGTGCAGCCTCAAACCGGGATGAGAAGCAAGGAAGTGTGTTTCCACTGAGCCGACGTGGGCCCCACGGCCGGCTGGCTGCCACCGGCAGCAAGCTTGTCATCGCCACGCTGTCAGCTGCAAGGCTCCAGCTGACAGCCTCCCTGCTCCTCTCCCTCCAGCCAAAGCACCTCCGTGCCGACACCATTTCATTAGTCTGCGGTAGCATTGCCGTGCTTGTCAGTATCTCTGCACCGACCTCCGGCTTCTCACGGACCTTTGGGTCCTGGCCCAGTGTAAAAAGGCCGGCTTAAATGCAGATTAACGTTACAGATTTCAATGGCCATGTTAAGGACGTGACGTAGGAGAGAACTCACAGGATTTGGCCCACATCCCTCCTCTCCTGGTCTGCATCTGGGGGCAATGCCTTAGCCATCCTGCCAAAACCCGGAGAAGCAACAGGGGAGCGATGCATCTGGTGAAGGAGAAGGGAAGGGTGATGGGCTGCTGTGGATGCAGAGCTGGGGAGGTGGAGAGGGACTGCCAGCAGCCCTGTGCCGTGCTCACCACCAGCCTCCAAGGGACCTGTGGGCAAAGTCCATCGATTCCCTTTCAAAGAAAGGGTCCTCCTTACAGCTCCCTGTGACAGTCCTGCTAAGTTCTGAGCCTTCAGGACCTTAAAGGCTCTGGCTGGAAGAACAATGAGTTGCACGAGCACAGGCTGCCACAGGAAGGGAGATGCTGGGGGGTGTGAGCAGTACTGCTGAGACAGGCGGACATAACACCCTCCTCCAAGATCCCTTTCCCCATTTCCTATCTCAGTGAGAGCACCCATAGGAGACGTCCTGCCCTCTGCCACAGTCCACCAGAGAGGCTGCCCATCCACCCCCAGGGAACATCTCCTGGCCAGCACAGCTTCCTGGCTCACACTTGCCTTACCCCTCCACACTGCACCCACAGCACCATGGAGGGCTGTACCACTGGAGGATGCAGGCAGGCTTCCAAGGGACCGTGCAGCAACATAGCATCTCCCATCACCCAACCTAAAAACACACATTAGAAGCTGAGGGCAGATACAGCTTTATACCCCCTAATAATCTTGTCTCTAAGCTAGATAACTAGGACTGTAAATCCCTGGTGATAATCACAGACACCATGCCTGCAAGCTCTCCCCCAGACCATTCATTTAGCTTGATGATGCTTTAAAGAGACATCTAATGAGGATAATCTGATTCAAATCCCCTCTGCTTTTGGGCAGCAGAGCAATTCAGTCCCCCTCAAACTCCTTCTTCCTCCATGACTGTCTTTATTTCCCCTTCTCATATGAATCACTCCGGGGTTTCCTTTGCTTTTTGCATTACTATTTTGATTCTTTGATATGACCACTGCAATCAAGATTCACTCCCTTTAGAACCTAATTAGCATGAAATCAGACTCACTTTTTACTCATGGTCTTATGGTAATAGGACGCTGGCCTATGCTTCAGCTCTCACTTCGGGTGCAAGGAACATTGCAGCCTGCAGTAAAAATTCCCTGTTTACCTGATTCAATCAGAACCACTTACGGGAGATCCGCACACATTTCAAGCTTGGCAAGAGAGTCAAGCTTTGGGAAGCGGGGAAGGTCTCAATCACACTCAGCTTTCAGCGCAGAGCAGATGGTGAACATACTGACTATATAATTTATAGGACACCATCACTATGTATTAGTCCCATGCAGTGGCTGAGCTCAGCCAAACCACAGCTCATACACACGCAGAGGGGACTCGCGCAGGTGATGCTCCACGTGCAACCTGGGAAAGAGGGAAGAGCCAGGTTCTGGAGAAAGCATAGGCTTCACATTTCATCTCCTTCGTAACACAGAGCACAGGACGCGGTGCAGCAGCCCTCACCCCGGAGGGGTTTTCTCTTCCCTGCAGGCTGGGCAAACACTTCCCAGCCCTCAAACTTGTGTTCGAACTAGGTCAGTATTATGCAACATCTGCGCACAAGCAGCTCCCCTTCCCTTCCCTGGGAGCAGCTCACACGCAGCAGCATGATGGATGCCAGGGCAGCCCAAGGCCAGGTGTTGGGGTTCATTTACACTTCTTCAGGGCCACCGTGCCATGCCAGTACAGCCTGGCGTGCAGCTCATTGGGGGTCACGATGCCCGAGGGGGACATGCATCACCACCACCACAGCTCTATTTCCATGGTGCCTAAGTCTCCCTGCCCCTGCCTTTCACATGGATGCACACACTTGCTGTTCAGCACAGCCAAGCAGGGATGCTGGGCAGGTGTGAAGGATCTGTAGGTGAGAACAGGAGGGAGAATCGCTCAGGAGGCTAAGCTGGGTTATAACAAAGAAGCAACAGGATGGAAAAGATCAAAAGGGAACACCAGGTAGTAAAAACACTCCCTGCAGAGCAAGGTGAAGGCAGCTCCAGTCCCATCTGTAAGGTAGCAGAGTTTCAGCCCATCTCTGCATGGTTAAAAAGGGGCTCTGGAGAAAAGCGTGCAACATCATGCCTTTACAGGTGCCCAGTGTACAGGCACAGAGCAACACTGTGCTATCCCAGGGCTTCCCCAGCTCCAATGCCTTTGATCCTTTGCTGCTCAGCGTAACAGCACAAGGCACTGAGTCACACCTCAGTCCCACAGGGGAATGAGGATTAATTAGTTGATGCTGGCACATTGCTTTGAAGATAGGTGCTCCACTGCAGCACGAGCCACAGGTTGTTACATACCAAGCTGAGTCAAATGCAGCCCTGGCTTCACATCTGTCATCCCTGGAAGAGCAGGAAAAGGAAACATAGCAGCAGGGGGAAAAAAAACGAACGTTCACACTGGGGCAATGCCAATGCTGCTGTCAAACCTAGGAGAGCAGCCAGCACAGAGGTTCAGGAAAGCTTTGAGCTGACCAGCATAGACAGCAATAGTGCCTCAAGGACTGCAGACTCTCAGTAAATACCCAAGGTGTTTCACCAGCCTCAGCGCTGCGATGACATAGCCAGCAGGGCAGGAGGAAAGCAGGCCCAGCTGCAGCATGGCACCATCACCCCGTCACTGCAGGGTGGGCACACAACAGGACTGGAGAGCTTCCACGGAAAGACAGGAAAGGAAAATACTTCAAGCTGCCAAAAAACAGGGGAAGCCCCCTTAGCATGCTTAATGTTAGCTGGGCTTTTTAGGTCTTTCCAAGTGCTCACCAGTTCGCCTCTGCCTCGCTCCTGCATGCAGACTGCTCTAGAGCATGGGTGCTTCAGCTGGCCCTGGTGCAGCTTGTTGTAGTGCAGAGAGAGTGGCAGGATTTGAAGGACAGAGCAGCCTCTGTGCACCAAGGCCAGGTTTCCCAAGGGGAGGTGGCTTCTCTCTTTGTTTTTGTCCTCACCCCATCTCAGTGCTCCTTCCCGTGACGTGCAAAGGCCCTGGGGGTCTCGCACCCAGCCCGCAGCTGCACCTGGGCTGGTGGCGGGGAGGCAGCCTGCATGTATGTAAAACACAGGCTCTCTTTCACACACCGCTGACTTCCCTCGGCAAAGAAGGCGGCGGGGCGGGGGGGACGGGCACAGTGCCTTTCCTGGCTCCTCACAGAACACCTCACCACACAGCGAGCTCAAGGGGTATGAGGGTTGTCAGCTTTGTGGCACGTGTCAGCTCCGGCAGAAGGAGCCTCTGGCAAGGGAAACGTGGCCCAGCACGGGCTGGGAGCCCACGCTACTCAGATGCCAAGGAGTCCGAACAAGTCACATCACTTCTGAGTCCCCTGTGCCCATCCTCTCTCTCGCGCACCAGCTCTTCACAGCCAAGACGGCCCCTTTTGCACAGAGCCGACCCGAGGGGATGCCATCCTGCCTAGCATTGCTGCACTGTATTAATATTTAACAGTGAGGAAGAGATCCAGAGACTTTGATTTCTCCCACCGGCCAATTCAAGGATAATTGTACTGAGCAGGGAATTTCCGCATTTCCAAGGGTGGTTTTGTTCCAGTTCACTACAAAACTCAATCATACTGCAACGCCTTATGAGAAGGATCGCAGCGCAGTTTCAGGCAGCCTTCCTGCCTGCCTGCAGCAGGGTCAGGCAGGTAAGCAGCACAAAACACAGCCGATCCCAGGAGGTGCCCAGCAGGCAGGTCCCACCAAACCCTCCTCCTCCAGAACTTAGGTAAATATCAAACTCTGCTAATTAGGAAAAAATCCTTTCTTCTGAATGTTTCCACCCAATTCCAGATTTGTGACCCCAAAGCAATGTCCATTTGCCCTCATCACACCCCTCCAGCAGAGGCAGCCCCTGTTGTAGAGGGAGAGCAAGCAAGGCACAGTGAATTTTAACACACGTGCCCAGGGTCATGCAAGAAATCAGCCACAGAGGCGAAACGAGCCCAGCGTTTCTGGCTCCCAGCTCTGGGCTGTGCCAGCTATTGCTTTCTCTTGCATATAAATCACTTTTCCCCACTAGTGAAGGACAGCTGGTCACTGAATGGAAAGTGGCAGTTGTTCAGCAGCCCACAGCAACACTGCACACCAGCTTAGGGTGGGAAATGCAGAACGCTCAGCGCGCAGAGGAGACTGCCAGGAGATCTGGGCCAGTTGAACGGAGACAGAGCAGCTGGAATCTGGCCAAAACAAAGCCCAGTGCTCCTGCAAAATCGAGACAAGTTAAAAACCCCACAGAAGAAGGAGCCTCCCTTGCTTTTGCCAGCAAAGCAGGTACCTCTGCCACAAGTTTGCAGGTCAGCTCCAGGCAGCAGAGCATAGAAGTCCCTTCTTGTCCACTGCTGCTGTGGACCATGGTCATGATGAGAGCTACCAAGCAGCTCTTACAGTGTGACAACAGCTGCTGAGCACCACCGCTGACTTAACTCAGCCAGTCACTTCGAACTACAGGTCTTGGCAAACAAAGACATTCAGTTTTAATCAGTCCCCAAAGCAAATATTAGAGGTGGCCTTGAATCTAATCCTCTACCACCAGTTTCAAGGTTTGGTGGGATAGATAAATCCCCAGGGCTGGATTTGTCACCGATCTTTGTTCCAGGACAGAGAGATCTTTTACTATAGGCACCGTATCAGTACACAGACTTTCTCTCCTGTTAGTGTAGACCAAGCATAACATGTCTTATCACACTTAAAAGTTGGTCTGATTTAACTGCTGGTGTGGCAAAGCTATCAAAAAACCCCTTCCCTTGGAAAACCTGGGCTGGCAGGGAACTATAATCCCAACAGGTAATGCCAGCCAAGCTGATTTGTGCTGAAATCTCTCACAGAGCACCTCTAATGTGCTGTTCGGCTAGCAGGCTGAGGATACAAAAATCTTCTTCAAGTGACTGGACAAAAGGCAAAATCCTGTGGGTCAACCTGCTGTAGCAGAAGAGGCTCTATTACAGCCTCATTCTGTTCCACACAAAAAAAAGCACTGCATGACCAAAGCTTACACCAGTGCAACTGGTGCAATGTCTTCTAATTAAACCGCTTTCACACTAATTTTGCTGACATAGCTGACAAACAAAACCATGTCCACAAACAGAAACAGTCAAACCAGCAATGCTTACGGGTATTTTTGCCACAGAGAGGGGAATTTCTCGTTGTAAATCTCCACAGGGAGAGAGAACTAAGGCAACAGAGATAGGAAGAGAAAGTATGTAACTCCAAAATATTTCTGTTAGTTTAGATTTCAGCCAGCTTGGCAAGCTCTTTCACAATGTTTAAACACAACAGAACCTGAGTCACTAGCCTTAATTCAGCTTCAGGCCTTCCATGCCTCTGATCCCAATCCAAGTACTACTTTCACAAGACCTTTATCAAACGTTAGCCCTGGCTACTTCATCCAGACAAAAGATACCTTCAGCTGCCTTGTCGTCTCTGGTAGGGGCAGTGTTATGGCCTGTCTAAACTAATAGCTGACAGTTCCTAGAGGTATTTACATAGTTGAAGCTGTAGCTTTAGATGTGTCCCAACTACTTTTGGTTGTAAAACATGATGGACCTGAGACACAGTGTCATATTCTCAGACACGCTCCACTTCCCCTGCCAGTTCTAGTAAAGACTTTTTCCTAAGAGTAAGAAAAATATTTGCCCCAAGGTGAAGCAAGATGCTGCTCTTAAGGAACTATATTTTATTTTGTACCAGCTGGGATTCGGCCACCTGTAGGAAGTAAAAACAGCACCTTTCTTCTTTGAAAGTATTAGAAGGAAAGAAATACCACATCTGAAACACAGCAGTGGAAAAAAACCCTATGTTTGAAGGTGCAGGAATGGACAGTAGCACGTGTGGGTTGCTACAAAGCATTCTGGGTGAACGAAAGAAAGTTTCATTTTCACCAGTTAAGAAAGCGCAGCGAAATTACTCTTGAGGCCAAAGGGATTTTACCTGAGTCCAATAGTTATTAGAGGCAACTGGAGAGCAACCGAGGAGACGGAAGAGTCTCCTTACCTTACAGCGGTTGCGGAGGACACGAAAGACTGGCTCATTTCATGCCGCAGCCCTTCCTTCCCTCCCCCAAACTGCACCTGCACATCAAGAGCAAATCGAAACCAGTCTATTCTAAACCATGGTCTCATTTATTTTGAGGGACCCAAAGCCAGAGCGAGGCTGAGACAGCATAACCAACAGAGAAACTTGTTTCTCAGCATGATTGCCCCTCTCTGGTGGCAAAGTCCTGGCTAGTACCTTCAGGATCACAAAGCTAGCTGAAAGTAGGGCATGCCCATTAAGCTCCCAATCCTTCTTACACAGCCACGAGAGTTTGCACACGTCTTTCTCCTTTGGGTTTTAGCCAGAGTCCAGCCCTTTTGGGCACCATAACGCAGCTGAATGGTTTAGCTCCTTTTGTTCCAGCTGACAAACAACTAGCCCTCCCGTGCCAGCAACAATACAACTGGAGCTAGGATTTGTGTGTCCTCTGAGCAAGGATACAGGCTTTGTGCCTTGCTGAGCTGT
Organism: Burhinus oedicnemus; assembly: GCA_008921705.1. Lineage (NCBI taxonomy): Eukaryota > Metazoa > Chordata > Aves > Charadriiformes > Burhinidae > Burhinus > Burhinus oedicnemus. Next base: position 296,379 of record VFFE01006728.1, on the reverse strand, counting down.
CTTTGCAAGGACTGCCAATGCTCACAGCTGATTAAGCCTGCAGTGCTGCTTTCTGCTTTTTCCTGCTCACAGACAGATGTCAGAAACAAGCTAAGTGAAACAGTACACGCAGCTAGAGCTCTGCACCTAGGAACATTAAAGCAGACTATTAGGGATTAAATAAATTAAACCAGAGGGGAGCTCAACACATTCTCTTTAGGCTTCATTTCTACCAGGTAAGAAACATCCCAGCCTTTCAAGAAACACTATTCTGACTCAACTCGGTATACAGGAAGGATTGTATTTGGAAGGCTTTTGCCACCACCGCGTGGCTGAAACCATGACTGCAACCCACCAACTAAGTGGACGTACAACCTGCCAGCAAGGACCAGCCTCACTGCCAGGACAAATTGAGGCAAGTGTTTGTAGGTTTTAGAGCCCGTGCTGCATACCTAAACAAACAGTATACAACTAATCATAAAATATTATACATTTTATTAACTTAGAACTCCAAAACACACTACTGACTTGCAGTAAGAATAAGGCATGAACTACTGCTGATAAGAACCTATTAGTTAAGCAATTATACACAGCATATGTCCACCTTGCAAGAGACAACATATGTTTTCTGTATGCTGCTATAGTCCAGTCTGCTGTGTTTCCTCTCTGATCAGCTCCAGAGTGCAGAGTCTCAGCCCTATGGATGCTGGAGGGACAAGTGCAGTCCTGCAGCTCTCTGAAGGTGAACTGCCCAATTTGCAGAGGCTTGCTGGAGGCCAGCAATGTCACCTAATCTTAGATTTGGCTCTTCGAGAGCACAAGAGAGAAAAGCTATTCTGTGGCTCTTTACTTTGAGAACAAAGATTGATTTCCACTAGCGGCTGCAGGTTTCTCCTCCTGTGGTCTGCCTGCCATGGCTGTAATGCACCAAGTGCTGCTACACTCTCAGTTACAGCCCTTTCACCTCTTCATTTCCTGACTCAGAGGAGGTTTGACCTCTCTGGAGGATTATTTCTTGGTCTGCAGGGACTGACTTGCAGCAGAGCAGTCCACAGCTGCCAAATCACAAGCAAAGACTAGAGTTGCTTGTTATCCTGGGCTTGAGCGATAGAGCCTTTTTGTTTAAAGATCTAAGAGAAAGCTAAAGTGCTAGATTATCTTTTTTAGTCTCTTCCTTCCCAATTAGGTACCAGGCATGGAAATACTGAGCCCTTCACCGGGCAGATGCTCACACAGCTGGATCATTAACTGCCACTTGCAGTCTATCTAAAAGCTGCAGGACAGCCTTCCTTCCCTATTATTCTCTTCATGGGGAGCAAAACCTGGCAGCAGGGATCATTTACTGGTACTTTTCTTCGAAAATTTCCTGGTACTTTTCTCCCTACTGGTACTGTGGGGAGACAAAACCTGGCAGCAAGGTTTCATGTTAGTCTGAGGTGCTGTATTTCAATCAAAAGGAAGCAGGAGCCTGCTGCCTCTAGTACTTTGGGGACACTGAAACTAAGATACTCAACCATGACACACAGCATTTGGGATAGTGGCCTGTTCTTCTGATATTCTCTCAGTAAAACACGTGGCTGCTGGCCACTGGCAAAGTGGGTGAAACTCAAGCTTGATCATGAAATGGGATTCAGATGTAATAATGGATAGGAATCTCCAATTCAAATTGCCCTCCCCCCAGGCCCTATACCTTATCCACTGAACAGGAATCAAGCTTTTCTTGAGAGATTAGCAACTAGGAACAGCTCTGGATGAGCAGTCATGACAAGTCAGGCAAAAAAGCTTCCCAGTGTGATTCCAACTACAGCAGCTTGAATGCCTGAAGTGAAAAAACTGATGAATCTGGCTGAATTCTCACAATGAGAAGCTAGTCATCAGCAGAGTTCCTCATCAGTGTGCCAAAGGACAAGGCAGAAACTCCTGGTATGTGACCAGCACAGATCTGTAACATCCGGAGAAGTCGCTGAGCAGTGGCAACTCGTATCCCTTCCAACTGGAAACAAAAATGGAGAAATTATTTAACCAACAGAAAAGAAGAAAACAGTGCTTAGCTGCGATAGAAGAAAGAATTGGAACTGGCATTAAGTATTGTTCAGATCTGCTAGCTACAGAAATTCCCAAAGAGGCCCATTTACTCCCCTAATGTTAGGGAAGGTACAGCATTGTCAGCTGAAAACCCTGAAGGGGTTGCCATAGGCACAAATATTATATGCTGGTAGGGAAGCAGTTTCTGAGGGTGGAATGATGAGTACACAGAAAAGTGAAGTGTGTTACCACTGACTGCCAGACTCTCCCTCCAGCTTCTCAGACCAAGCAGGTAATTGGAAAGAGTGGTATATCAGATGGCACAACAGTCTGTGAAGCAACAAAGCCTGGCTAGCAGGAAGCATTACACGGGCAAGAAAGTCACATGGCAAATAACTGCTCAGGGGCTCCCAGGAAGAGAAAATGCCTCAAGGAACAAGTGTACCAAGGCTCTGCATATCAGAGAAAGTCTTTATTAATTTAGACTTGGCTTCCCAAGGCTTTGAAGTAGCACAGGAAGGAGCAGGTAATGGAGAAGACTCATGTCAAGTACAGTCAGACTCCTGTACCTCTACCGTTCTTGTAGAAAGAGTCTGGTCTCTGACACCTAGGCAAGACAGTAGCATATGTACATATATTTATTGCTAATGTAATGATGTTCTTAAGGATCAGAGAGCAGTGAAATTCACAAATCCCTTCAGACACCAAATAAGCTCCTTACCTCCAGCTCACAGAATAGTACAGGACTGCAGTAGACTTCTCCCAGTTTCCAGATGGCGTTCATCTCTACGCTGCAGTAATTCACCCTGCCAACTACAGAAAGTTTTCTCACATTACAAGCCCCATAATCAACATTCACTGAAGAAAAGCACCAGGAAATTCCACATCCACAAAATGATCCAGAGCTAATTTTGAGAGCACCATAGAAGGTAAGGCAACAGTGAGCCGTACAACCAGAATGGTACAAGATTTGCAACAGAATTAGCACAGAAGTTGTTCATAATACTGACAGCAGGAATAGTATCGCCACATTACTAAGTACTGTAACATTAACATTTTGGATAAGTGATCAGTACACTATCAGCAGGGGCAGAATCTTCTAGTCATTAATCAGAAGCCCTCCTGGCTCCTGTGGTATCACAGGGTGATGTCTCCAAGAACTTCACTCGATCAGGAGAGTCATAGCACAAGACAATACCAAGATTCTTTTCCACTCCAGAATTAGGCCTCCTGACCCCCAAATTTCAGGGACACAGCACCTCTGTTCCAACACTGAGCAGCATAGGCTGGCCCCTCCAGTCCCTCAGAACTGAAGTAGGGAGAGTATGCAGGAAAGCGCCCTCTCCGCTTTTGGGGAGGGGGAAGGGGGGGTGCAGGGTGAAGTAAGAGAAATTAAAGGCATGATGGAGCCAGACAGCACACAGCAGGGATACCAGTTTTATATTAAAACTATACTTAATAGTTTAGTAGCTCATCCATTTAGATTCGTTTTATTACCACAGTATCATATGCTCCTCACTGCTCATTAAGATTATCATTAAGAGAGATCTGCAAGAGCAGATATAACAGACTTCTGCAGTGCCACAGAAAAAAAATAAAAGTCAGTAACACAAATCACATTCATGGGTTAGGGACAGAGAAAACAGGTCTGACTGGCAAAAACGGAAAGGAGAGAGCAAGTGAGCACAAGGGAAGAGAACTGTGTTTTACCTAAGAAAACAATTAAAAAAAGCAGATGAGTTCAGATATAATTTAAACAAATCTTTTGACAAAGCCACTGGTTCCCTTTGTTTTGTTTCAAGTTAAGTCACTGCCCTGTTTTAAGGAAAGCAACAGTGAACTGTGCTGCTCAGAGAAGAGGAAGAGAGCAGATGCCATACGTACCCCCGGTGACAAGAAAGCACACTTTCCCCAGGAAGAAGCTGGCATCCACATAAGCTAGGGAAGCTTCGACATTCTGCAAGCTGTGGGAAAAGCACAGACAATCCAGTTGGAGAGGGAGGTAAAACCAGTACAGCATAAGGACAATGGGAATAACTTTCAGAAGCACAATTAGAAAACCAATGATGTTAACATCTGCTGATCTGTGAGCCAGCAGAGTTATGCTCTATACTAAAAGCACAGCAGCAGAGACCTCTGCAATACCCACAGCTGTTTAATAATCCATAACATATCCTTTCTACCCAAGAGTCAACAGTTAGACTTAGTTTGAACCATGTCCCCCATGATTTGTGGGCACTAAGCATCCAAATTCATTAACATCCAACGAGACTTCAGCACTACTTTGGCTCTTTCAGAAGAACTAGCCCACACATTTCTGCAGCACCATCTGTGCTGTAAGTATGCAGCTGGGCCTGTCATTTTTTGTAAATGAGAGCCCAGGATCATCAGTCACAAGTTAAGTAAGTAATAAAATGCTGACTTTTGTGCCTTAGCAAGTCTTTACTTATGGCCTGGGGATACAAATATTATTTCTACAAAGATGAGCACAAGATGAGAGAAAAAGGATCAATCCCTGCAGACCTTTCTCTTTTGCCTAGAGACATCCATAGTGCTGATCCCACTTGACCAGACGTATCAGTGAACTGCGGACACAGATGCAGCAACTGGCTGGTTATTAGGTAGCACTGCCCAACACGCATCAGCCAACTGCATATTACAGAACTTAACAGCACCACCATGGTTTCCATCTAATTTTACAGTGAGCATCTTTCCAAAGCTCAGTTCAAACCATCCCATGTCTGGATCCAAGAATAAATTCTGCCTTCTCTGCTATGGCAACTTAGTGCACAACAAGCATGTTATTGGACAGAGCTGTTCAGTCCTAATCCATTGCTGGAGGCTGGAAAACCACTGTATATATTACTGAGCTGTTCCTTCCCAGCAACTCTTGGGTTTGAAGTCCGCTATTCAGCAATTCTAACACAATAAAAATGTAGATTTAGCCATCAATCCAAGAAAGAGTATCAGTTTCCCCTCTCATATTTTTGCCCTTCTTTTACCTGTATTTACTCTTGATGTCAATCATAAATGCAATCAGGTCTATCCTGGGCCGCAGATGATCCCTCTCTGAAGGTAAGGGGAGGGATGTAGCAAGGTGACTGAAAGATAATAAATTTGCCAGTTTAACCAAATAGTTTGGCAAGGCAGTATCCACTTAACCATAACCACATAGCCATTGCAGTTCACTGTGTAGCAAGTTACCAAGAAGCCTGCTAATTACTGAATACGTAGGCACTGAAGAGACATTGTGATTCTTTAAGTGGTATTCTCATATCTTAAGCTTACTCATAGTTGCTGACAGCCACAATGATACTTGCTAGACAAGGTTGTTTATAATGGGAAGCTTATTAGAGCATAAGAAGACTCACAGAAACACTTTCTCTGTACAGATCTGTATGGCAGTCATTTCATTTAATTAAGAAGAGTCCTTTCTAACAAAGTGAAACCCAATGCTTTACTGGTATATTTTGCTGCCAAGTTTCAGTTAAAATACATCAGTGCTTTCCTGTCACATTCCAGAGATAATGCTCATACGCTCACACAGGAAAGGCTACCTTCTCAAGTGTCCATGTTACAGAAAGGTATGTTGTATTCACAAAACCTTAAACCAGACATTTATCACTAGTATATCTTTATAGATGAAGTTATAGCTCAGAAAGAGCTTCTATTATACCATTACCTCCCTTTTTATCCCTTTCACTGTGTCAGGAGTTACTAGGTTACTTTAGGTGTCCTTCTACAGAATACCACGACTGCTGATACAGCTGTTGGAAGAATTACAGGGTGGGGATTTTTGTGCCTCTTCCCACTACCAAAAAAAGAAAGAAAGAAAGAAAGAAAAAAAAAAAAAAAGGCT
>VFFE01006728.1:233668-258424 GCA_008921705.1 Burhinus oedicnemus | reverse complement strand
CCCTCATCTGCTGACCAAACTCGACCTGAAAAGCAGTCCAGTTCTTTGCTCCCACAGCCCCTGTGAGGAGGCTTGTCCCATCCTTCCCTCCTCAGAGTGTTAGAAACTGTCTCCTAATTTCCAGCCTGTGTTTGTTCATGGCCAGGATTATATCTGTGTTCTTATACCAACACTGACTCAAGCAGTCCTCCTACCTAGTGGTCTCCTCCACCACTCAAGGCATTTATAGAGAACAATACTATCCTTTGCTGACCTTTTGGTTAGCTAAAGGAGACAAGCTCCTTTGGATAAACTTCCCATTCCTCAGTAGTCCATGCTTCTAGTCACTTTTTTCTGTGCCTGCTCCAGTTTGATTTGATTTTCTGGCACTGGAGCTCGTATCCCATGCTCCCCTGTCTCTTCTGAGATCTGTACTGCTAAGCCTGTGGACCACATGTGCTTTTCAAAGAATTGCATCACACTGGTGGCTTGTGGTCATCTTGTGACTGACTAGCACGTGGGGTCCTTCCACTCCTTCAGTTGCTGCTTGTTCATGAGCTTCGAAGTCATAGCAGAAATTCTTGATGTTACTCCCTAAATGCCGCTCTTTGTGCCTCAAACTTGCATCTGCCCGGATAATAACCCAGTCCGCCTTTTTACTGAGAACACCTCTTGGCCTTGTGATGCTAGTGCATTTAATTATCCCACTCATCATTTTTGTGGCTAGGCCATTAATGAAAATAGATTGGCCTCTGTGGCAGTCCTCAAGAAACTCCAGGAGTCTTGCATTGCAGCCTGACACTTGCCCTTTCAACTCCCCCAGCTGTCATAGCCCCAACAGAAATTGTCAGCTTCCCCATCTTAATTAATAATTTCCTATTTGGCAATACATCACATATTCTGGAGAAGACTAGATGGGGTTTGCTTCTTCTCCAAACTGTTACTGGTTTTGAGGAGGGCACCACATTGTGTTCTGCACTTCAGCATCATTGCCCTAGGTTTGGATAGTCTCACACATAAGAAATAAACTGCTTTTTAATCTCCATTGTCTGGTAACTGCAGTCCCTTCCAAGGCCCAGGGACATCTATGAAGCAGAGTACATCTATGAACATCTGCACAACCTTAGGGATAGCAGGGTCTCCTGCATCCTATGCTCTGGAAACAAATGGTTTCTCCCTGTGCTTAGAGATATCTGAGTCCCCAACAGCCTCACCTACTGTCCCACTTCCCAGGAAAGCTGCATCCCTACCCCATTTCTGGCCTTCCTCAGTGCTATCATTTCAGCCATTAAACTTGTTGAATGTTCATGTGTCTTGTTGGGGAGGATTATTTTGAGTCCTCTCCTTCGTCTGGTGAAGAACTACAAACTTTGTGAGAAATACCACAAACTATCCATATGAGCAGCCCTGTGCTGACAGACCCTCTCCTAACTATGCCAAGGTACTTCCTCTCTGGTCATCCCCCTCTTCAAAAATGCTGGAGATGGGTGCAGAAAAGCTCTGCCCCCCTCTCCAGAGCCCTTGGCACTGCTGCAAGCTACCCACTAAGCTCAGGGGGCGGTGTGAGGACACCTGTAAAGCAAGGGCCCAAAATAGGGATAGCACTGACACGTGAAGAGGATAGCCAGTGAAGTGTTGCTCTGGAGAACCTCTTCCGTTGGAGAAGGCCTTGTGTTTGGTGAGCTGAGAGGAGAAAAGGTGGATGGGGAACAGTGATGGTGCTGCTCTCTGGAATGGGTTCAATAGGTCTCTCCCCATGTCTCTCCCCAGCAGGAAAGCATGCCCTTCGCAGTAGTGGGCAGCGACAAGGAGTACCAAGTGAATGGCAAAAGAGTCCTGGGCAGGAAGACACCTTGGGGAATCATTGAAGGTAAAACGCCCCTTGCTTCTGGGAGCTGAAAGTATCCCTGCAGGCCCCAGTAACAGGCAAGGGCCCAGATAACATGTCCCATGGCTACCTTCCCATCCCTTTTGCGATAAACTTTTTGAAACCAAGCAAGAGGAGAATTCTCAAAAAGTTCTGCTGGGAGGGAACTGCCATGGTCAATGTGGTACCACTACCACTGGAAGCAACTCCATTAGAAGCTGGAGCCACTCCAAACATCACAGTGTGTGAAGCTGAGCTCCTGACACTGCCTTGGTTTTCAAATGAAAGTTCGCATGTGACCGCTCAGCACCTGGCAGCAAGTTTGCTCAATGCCTGACAGCGTGGTGTTTGCACAACTGTCTGTCGTTTCTGAAGTATGCAGGCTCTGCCCACTTGGAACCTGCCCCATGGCAATGACCTTCCCACGCTCTGTAACCACAAAGGGGTTGTTGAAAAAAATCAAATGTACCAATGGCTTCCTTTCTTTTCAGTGGAAAACCTCACTCACTGTGAATTTGCCCTACTTCGAGATTTTGTCATCAGGTAAGGACATGGTCATGCACCAGTTTGCTCTTGACAAGCAGGGAGCTTTCCTGAGACCCTCCTAGAGTGAAATAGCCCCTATAGAAAGGAATATAAAGTATATTCCAGGCAGTGAAAGCTTGTGTGAAGTAGGGTTGGATTGAGTTAAGGGGTAGATACTCTAGTGCCTCTCTTAGTGACCTGACCATTATGTCAAGTAGGTGCTAGTTTTCATGTATGAGCTGCACACCTGGAGAAAAGCAGGGTACTACCACCCCCCTTATATCCTATTAAGGATAATAGGTTGCAACAACTTCTACTTGTTGCTGACAATGGGCCTGGGCTGGAGTCAGCGAGAAAGAGGCCACTACCACATCCTAGACCATGTGTCCTACCACGCTGAGGGATGGGCTGGAACATATGACCTGGAAGTGAAAAGCTCCATATTTAATTCAGCTTGCATTGTCCTATCTTATTTCTACTCTGTTTGATGAAATTGTCTCAGCACAAGTGATATCTGCCCCAAATCCTGCAGATCCAGGGTCAGCTTTTTTCCCTATAAACAAAAAAAAGTTTTAAAACAACACCTATGTAAGAAAATAAGGGAAACACACTTCAAGGCCAGAGCCCTGTGACTCTTTCTACCTGTGGGTAGGGTGATATTGAGACACATGGCCAGGTACAATGCTTTCACATCACCCTACCGCCCTCTTTTTGTTCTGCAATACCTTCTGCACCAGACATGCTTTCTGTAAGTCTTCCACTAAGAACATCCTAACCAAGGGATCATCACAAACCACATAGCAATCCAAGCCTACAGGCTTTCTGTGGAGGTTAGGGACAATGCTCACAGCAGTGTTCTGCTGGTTATGGTCTGCAGCAGACCTGATACAGCCTCCTGGTGCTTCCTTGTCTCACCAGCACTTCAGATGAGCTAAGCTCATGTTTGCTGTCAAACCAGGATGGCCAGTAGCTGTCCCACTGGCACAGGTGTGAGAGGAGCCGGACACTGGCAAGCACAGCCAGCAATTTCAGTCCATAACCTGCATCCTGCATATGTGTTCTTGAATGCTGATGCTCCAGCTCTCAGTTGTGTATGATGGCACCCATGCCATCCATGCAGAAAGAGGGGAACACTCATTAGCCAGACTGACTGAAGAAATCTTCCATTTATCTTGGGGAATAAAATGATCAGCAGAAGATTAACACTGACTGCGCTGACATTGGTTATCATATCTTCTTTCCAACCCCATCTTCACTTTGCCCCCTGCAGGACCCACCTTCAGGACCTAAAAGAAGTGACCCACAACATCCACTATGAGACCTACAGGGCCAAACGGCTGAATGACAACGGAGGGCTGCCCCCTATGACTGTCGAGACAGAGGAAAACCATGAAAGTAACCTGTGAATGACACACCCCACCCCCTCACTGTCACCCGGTGTCTCCAGATACGACAACCCACCCCTGCTACCCTTGACTCTATCATGGGCCTGTCTCTGAAGCATGTGGTGCATCCTCCATGTGCATGAGAGGATGCGAGCGTGAGTGTGTGCGTGTGCCTACCTGTGTGCCAGAGAGGGACCAAAGGCATCTCCCCCGTCCTTCCCAGAGTGTCCTCATTCTCAGTTTGTTTTTTGCACAGTGGACTGTCCGTCATCTTCCTTTCTCTCATTTCTGTGTCTCAGCTGTGTGTCTTGCCTAGGGGAAATAGGGATGGGGAGAAAGATTTCTGGGAACAGGAGGGCTTTGGAGGTTGGAGGTGTGGGGCATGCTGTGGTTTTATCACTTGGAGATATGGCAAGGAGAGACTCCAGAAGAGGTGGTGGAGTTGGTGCATGCAATGTCTTCAAGTGATGGCAGCAGAGCTTTCTCTTGGGTCCTCAGTGGGTGGGGAGGCAGCTGGTTGGTCTGAGAGCGTGGTGGCCCAGCATTTTATCCCCATTTCTTGCTGTGGCTTTCCAAGGGGAAATGGCAGCTTGGAAGTGGATAGATGGGAGAAGTGACAGACTGACATGTTTTGTGGTTCAGAGGAAGTGACCGGTGGGAGGAGACAGAATTAGTTCTTGGGTTGTAGCATCTATTTGAGAAGCATCAAAATACTTGGGAAAAATAGCTATATTTTCCAAAAGAAGCAAAACCCAGAGGAAAACATGTTCCTGCTGCAGAGGGTGCATTTGCCCTGCCCAGCGCTAAGATCAAAAGCCATGCTTGTGTCGCAGGCTTTTGATCCTGTGCAGATTAGACCAAGCTGTCCTGAGGTCACCCCACCTCATCCCCCATTGCAGTGGTCTCTCTCCATAAGCACCGAGCAGGTCCTGGCCAAACCTTTCCCCCACAACATGGCCCCTTTGCTGTGGGAGGGCAGGGAAGACAGTGCCACAGGGGGTCCCTGCTGGGGGGTCCCCCAGGGACAGCCCCGCTTGGCTCAGTGCCTTCAGGATCTTGGAGGAGTGCAAAGAGCCATGGATTGAGAAGCACTAGGCTGAGGTGTCTCCTTGGGTCTCCACTGGTGGTGGGAACACAAGAGGTACCTCCTCCTCACTGAAGCAACTGCATTTGCTACTCCAGCAGTCTCAGCCTGTGCTGCTCCTCTGCCCTCCTGATGCCCTCCCACTGTCCTCCCAGCTTCCATGTCCTCTTCTCCTGTGCTTTTGTCCTCATTCCCTTTTAGGTCTCCATAGCTTTCTTCCTTCCTTTCTTTCCCTATCTCACTTTCTCTGCTCTCAACCTTTTCTGTCTCTCCTTCATTTCTCCAAGTACTTGAATCTTTCTCTTCTCCAGGTTGTTTCCTCCCTCTCCCTGTCCCAGCTCTCATACCTCCTCCTTATCAATGTGGTTTTGTGTTGGGTTGAGAAGCTGTCAGTTTACCTTCCCCTGGAGGGGACAGGGAGGGAAGGTACAGACCGAAGAGCAGAAAGAGGCACAGCTTTACTGAAGACTATATGCTTGTGTCTAGCCGGTGTCAGCTCTTTTCTGGATGTCCCTCAGCCAAGTGGAAAGTGTCAGGGCTGGCAGGGTGGAAGGGAGGAGGGGAGAAACTCATAGATGTCCTGAGTTTGGCAGTCTCTGCCTGTCACCTAGCACATCACATGGCTGGCAGGGGTTGTCACCTCCAGAACAATAGCCGGTTGCACTTAAAATCCAAGTGCAGAATGTCATAGCATGGGATGGCAGTGCTGTAAGTAAGAGGAAGTGCGGTGGGTTTGGGATGGGGGGTTGGAAAGGCTGGTGCAGGAGGGAGGAAGAGGTCCCAGCAAGGGAGTAGCAGGGAACAACTCAAGCCAGGACTGAAGTTGGTTGACAGAGCTGTACTGGGGCCAGGGTTGGGAATAGGGTGCTCCAAGCCTTAGCAAAACCGTCTAAGAGCATATGTCCATCTTGTGGCTTTCTCTGGTGCTGCCACTGCAAAGCAGAGATCTCTTCACTCTTGTTCATTCCTGTCTACACAAATCAGCCATTCTCAGCCCTGCTAGGACGTGAGGGCCATACTGATCCTTCGCAGTCCTTTCACCACCCATGTTCACAGCTCCTGGTGTTCCTGGATGCAGTGTGTGCACATAGCCTTGCACCTACCTTCCCACCTGCACCAGGCATCCTTGGCCCCACAGAGAACAAAAGCCTTGTTACCGGTGCCACGGATCCTGCAGAAACCATTCCATTACGCTGCTACCCATCCCACCACCCACATTGGCCATCCACAGCCTAATGTGGGGTCAAAGCCTCCTCCCAGCTTGTCTCCACCAGCCAGCCAGGTGTGGAGGTGTCTCCAGCATCACCAGCTGCCAGAAGCATCTTCTCAGCCAGAAGCATCTTCTCTGCTGTGGCTGCTCCTGCCTAGCCTCTATATAATGTTTTAAACCCAGTGCAATAGGAAAGACTCCCCCAGGGCTCCTCTTCTTCACTGCACTGAAGCATGATGCCACGCTCCATCGTCTTTAGCTGGGGCGTGCAGAGGTGTTTCCTGCATTTTCTTTCTCACACAGCTCTCTTTGGCAGCCATGCGACTGCTCTAGAGGAACTCTCTTCCATCGGGCTGCATCACCCTGGGCTGCAGTATGGTCATTTCTACAACTTCTGGGCCCAAACAAGGGTTATGGCAGACAGCCAACGCTGCCCTGCTTAATGAAAGCAAAGCAGACCCCACGCAACAGGAGATTTTCCTATGTCTGTAATAAGGACTACGAGGACAAGGCTGTGTGTTTCACCCTACGTGTTTAGGATTTTTTGTTTGTTTGTAATAAGGTGGTTTTTAAGCTCTGCTCTGTAATTTCCTGTCAGATCATGGACTACTTCTAAAGGATCCATAAAAGCTAGCTGAGAAAAGCAAGCTCAGGTATTCGTCACTGCCATCCGCTCATGCAAATATCCTACCAGTGTCTGCATATCTACCAGGAAGTCTACAAATGGCAAATATCAAAAATTACCCATGCTGCGTAACAGCAGGAGATACTGTTGGGAAAAAGCCTCTGCCGATGGATAAGTTGGGAAGAGCCTGAACAGATCCTAGCTCTTGTGTGCCACCAGCTGAGTCCCAGGATGACCCCAGCCAGTCAGAAGTTCCCCTCAGAGACATCACTTGAACAGCATCACAGGGGGGTAAATTTTACAGTGGAGGTACCCACTCAGCACGTTCGGAGACTTCACAAACTGTTCACCACGTGAGCCATTCACCAGAAAATTTTTGCAATGCATGGTAAATCCCAAAGGTCTTTTTTTTTAAACAAACTCCATTTAGGCTAAGACGGTAACGAAGACCATGGCAGCCGTTGCTACACCATCAGCAGAGAGAGCAAAAAGAGCAAGCACCGCTATGCGTGGGCATTAGTATTTGTGATTAGTTGTGAGGACAAGTTAATTACGGTTCACTATGGTTCGTAAGCAGGCGTCTCGGGGGAAAGGCTGTCCCGGACGCGCCGCCAGCACCTTTCCCACCCCAGCGGAGATCTTGGAAAGCGGCGCCGGGAAAGTTACGCGAACAGAGGACGGCAAAAACCGCGCTTCAGCCAGGCACCGGACCGGGGGGGCGGGGAAGGGAAGGCGGGAAAGCGCTTTCCCCGGCCGCCTCGGGCCCAACTAGGAGCCGGCCGCAGGTGCCGCCGCCAAGCCGGGAGAAGAGAGGCCAAGCCGCGGCCCTCCCCGGCGGGCCTTGGGCAGACCAGACACCGAGGCTGCCCCACGGCGGGGAAGACGCGGTGTCCGGGGCGGGTCGGGCGGTGCCGCCAGCTGTAGCTGTAGCGTCCCCTCCGCCGGCGGCCATTAAACCAGCGTCGCCTGACAATAACCGCCGCCGCCTCATTTCCGCCTCGCGCGCACCGCCTGCCAGCAGGCGTCACCAGGAGGGCGGGTCGTCACCGGGAGGGCGGGTCTCTCGGGTGGCTGACGTCACAGGTCAGGGGCGGGGCCAATGGGGGGGCAAGATGGCGCTGAACAGGAACCACTCACAGGAGGGTGGTGTCGTCATTCCCAACGGCGAGAGGTACCGGCGGGCGGGGGCCGGGGCGGGGGGTTCCTCCTCATCCCCGGCCCTCGTAGCAGGGCCGGGGGCCGGCGGGACCCGGTAGTGGGTGGTAGCTCGGCCCCGCTGGGTCGGCCCCCCCGCCCGGCCTGAGGCCTGTGGAATTAAAGAGCTCCCCGGCAGCGTGGGACCAGGCCGGGCCTGGCTGGAGCCGACAGAGCTGCCCCGTCTTCACTGCTGAAGCTCCGGCGGTCCTTAGTGCCGCTCCAGCAGGCGTCCTGGGTGAAGAGTGAGCGGCCATTGCTTGTAAAAGATGAGGAATTGGGTTTTTTTTTTATGCCATGCAATTAGTGATGTTAGAGAGGCAGAGACCACTTAAGGTAGAAGTCTTAATCACTTGAATTGAGAGTAAGGCGAAGTTTCTGTCAGAGGTGAGGCCTGAGCAGAGCAGCTTCCCCCCCCCCCCCCCCCCCCCCCGGCGCGGGAGGAGCCCCTCTCTTCATGGAATCACAACCAGCTGCTTGATGCCTGCCCTCGCCCCGAGTGGGGATCGACAGACCGGCTCGGCAGGCCTTGGCTTCGCGTCAATTGTGTTTGGGTGCTCCCAGCGTCCCGGCCTTGCCTAGAGAAATCCTAGAAACCAAAGACCCAGTGAAGGATCATCGAGTTGTTTTGGGCCTGGTAAACAACGGGAAAAATTACTGTCCAAAAATATGCTCCAAATAATGTTGAGTTCATAACTGACTGTCCTTTGACATGTAGAGCTTCTGCTGCTTTAAAGGTGATCGCTCAATCCTTGACCTCAAACCATTCTTCAAGGTGCCGCTTAGTCACAGGTGGGTGCTCTGTGGGGTGCGCAGCCCTTCTGTGACAGCCCTGGATGGGCATGCAGGTGCAGACCAGTTCAGCAGCCTAATTACACCCAGTGGTGATGGCTGTGTGTTATTTGTGTGAGTAGCCAGGAAAGAGTAAACATTACAGTGACTATGTAGAAATTCTTCTCGATGAGGCAAGCTGACGTAAAATGCTACTACAGGACATGGTTGAGGAAGTGTTCTGGTAAGATCCAAGCTGTTAAGGAGTTGGTTTTATTTAGCTTAAAAGAAGTGTTTCCCCTTTGCGTCTTGGAAGTGGAAAGAGCTCTGCTGCCTCGTCAGTCTGTCTCTCAGCCAGTCTGAGAATCTGCATCTAGTTCGACTATGAAGTAACATTTCAGTAGAATTTCTTGGTCAGGTTGTTTTTTTCTTGCTGAAGCTAAACTTTTTAATGTCTTCCTCCTTGGATAGCTGCATTTTTCAAGTACATCTATAGTGTTAATGTTTCTGTCTTCCCTAAAGAGCACGTGACCTGAAACTACAGGGCTTTTGATTGTTTTCCCATCATGCCCTGCTGATTCCTACCTTCCCCCAGTAATTTTGCAATTTCCTGACTTAGTCTGACTTCTACAGTAAGCTGATCAGAATACATAAGGATTACTTTAGATCTGGCCTCTTCAGGCTTGTGTTGGGTCAGGGTTTTGTGTTTCTTTTTCCATGCTCTTGAACCATAAAATGCCTTGGATTCTTCTGCCACTGTATCACGCTGCAAACTTGTCATCCCCAAGGCTCTTTTGTTTATTCTGCAAATTTTCTTACTAGGTGGTATGTTTAGGGTCTGCCCTGTTAATTCAGTGACATGCTTTCCCAAGTTGGCTTTTTCATTTTTCCTGAAAATATATTTAATTTTTCAGGCACCTCCATATCCCTGACCCTGCAGTGTTCACAGTTCTCATCTGGGTTTGTGACATTAGCAAACTTCGCTAATGTTCCTGTAGATATCCAACAATAATAACCTTATTGCTGACATTACTGGCCCTTTATTTTGTTCCTTAGTGTGGTGCTGTTTATTACAAATATTTACTTAAATCATGTGAAGTAGCGCTGGCAGTGAGGGTATTGGTGAAGCAACTTCCTCAGTTTGCACAGTGGGTGCGGTGTTACAGTGGGCAACAACTCCCAGTTGCACAGTGGGTGCGGTGTTTTTCCATGTGGTGGCCAGTCGTGGATTTGAGCATGGACTTGGAGAGGCTTGCTCTGAGATGATACCTTGGTTTCAGGCACCTCAACCCTTTCTGTGCACTGACCTTTGGGCTGAAGCTCTTCTCATGCGGAGAGGGGAATTCCTCAGCCTGATGGTTTTGGAAACAGAAAGAGAAACTGTCATTTAAAGCTTCCCTTTGTAGAGGAGCAGGGGTTGTCACAAGGGAGAGGATTAATTCTTTCACTTTGTATAAATCATCCCTCTCTGTTCAAAGGAAAAATGGCAGGGCCCACATCAGAACTGAGTCTTTTGGTATAATATTCAGAGTTTCTGGTGTGCTGAGTTTCTCTCTCCAATTTGTCTGATTTCCTCCTTTAGTGTTCTCAAACAGTGTAAAGATGTGGAGCTCTCCTTCAGTGACGTGATGGGCAAGCCTGAAGCCTTCAAAGGCACCAAGAAAGGGATGTTGTATCTCACCCCTTACAGGGTAAGTCTGATGGCAACAGGGCTTCTGCTTTCTCAAGGGATCTTGTAGACTTTAGACCAGGAACCTAGTTGGTGATAGAAGCGATTTTTATTATGGGAGGAACCACCGAGAGTACTAGGTAGGAAAAAGGAAGGTGGAAATAGGATGGTTCATGCCTGTGTCACAATCCCAGTTCCCTACAATGGCACATGCAGTCCTGGAAATCACTGTCTAGAGAATATATTTCATATAATATGTCAGTCAATATTACTTTTTTTGAAAACTGTCATAGCTTATCCTTAAAGAGCAGATCAATAAAACTCGGTAAATGTGCATGTGTGTTTTAAGTGGTGTATTATTTTGCAAGATACATGTTTCGGGCAAGTGAGGCATGGTGCCATAAAATCTGTTTGGGATCCTGCAGTATTAAGCTGTGAAATAACACAATGCATACTGATACTAGGAGTTAAGTTACCCTTTTTTTGGATACTGCTACAACTAGAACTCTGTGACCACCCTGTATGTCTAATGCGTGTAATTCAGAGGTGTTCCCTCCTGTCTTGCAGATGATCTTTGTGTCGAAGGGCAAAGATCCTATGCTGTCTTTCATGATGCCATTTTATTTGGTGAAAGGATGCTCAATCGAGCAGCCTGTTTTCTCTGCCAATTACATCAAAGGACAGATTCAGGCCGAGGCAGGAGGTATGTGCCCGTGCTTTGTAGACTGAGGTTTTTCCCAAGTGTCACAAATCCTTTTCTGCTGAACATCAGATAGACGGCTTATGTGCACAGGAAAGATGGACAGAGTAGCTGTGGCAGTATAGCTAGCATGTCCACGTTGAGGTAACTTGTGTCTTCTGAACTTTAAGGCACTGCTTCTGTGTTACTTTCTGCTCCCAAAGCTAGTAACTGACTTTCACGGGATGACTTTTGTTTAATCCTGTAACTTCTGTCTTGCTGTCTATGTCATGTTTACTCACTTTCTGCGTGTGCTTGTTTTCCCCTCTCTTCAACCTGGAAGGGTAGATAAGTAACCGAGTTACTAGTCATTGGTATTGAGAGACAGAATTAGCAACTACTTTTGTTTTCTGGTGGTCAGTAGCCACTTACCGACTTGGATACGTTTGCGTGTATCTGAGATGCTGCTGTATGTCATTGATTTTAGCTTTGTTCCCAATTTGATGACGAAACTGTAGTAAGACTTACAGTCACGGTCACGGCCAAACATGGGGAATTGCAGAAGATAAACAGGGATTAAAAACAAGGCTTCTTGTTCAAATTTCTTCCCTCTTCAGCCCTGGAATTAGGTTGTGTGCATTTTGATGGCATCTGGAGAGCTTATGCTTTTGCTTTCTATTCGTAACAATGCTTTAAAGTGACTGGGTCCTCTGTGGAGCAGCCCACTTTTCTGAGGCTGAAATCATACAAAGACAGTGGTTTCAAAGAGGTGAATCTCCAAGGGGGTGTCTTTATCCATGGTGGATTGTCTTGTTATATTTCTATACTTTATTTCTACTTTGACCCCAAGAGAATATCTCTAACTTCATTGTTAGACAAGGAAAATAAATCTTATTTTATGAAATCTTTTATTTAAATAACATATTTTTTCTAAAACACCAAAAAACCAAAGCACTCCCCCCAAAAAAAAGCCACCAAAAAAGCCCTTACAAAACAAAGCACTCTTACTTATCTTGCAGTATCATCGCCTACTTGAATTTTTTTCTGAAAAATTGTTGTTATATCTAAGCATTTATAATCTGTCTGAGCTTCTGTGGGTCAAAGAGATTAAAAATGTTGCATCTGATTTAAATCCTAGCTTGAGTTGCAGATCCTGGTCTGTAGTCCGCTGAGGTCAGCAATAAAACTTCATTTAAGGGCTTTCAATTAAAATCCTCGGTGAACTAAGTGTTCTTTCTTTACACCGTGTTCATTATTAGGTTCTATTAAACCTTTCAGGAAAGAACAAAAGAACCTAGTATCTAGAGTAGGCTGCTTCCACGTAACTATAGGGGGGATTGACTTTTAAAGGGTAAAGAAATAAATTCCTGATCTTCTTGAGATACTATTTTGGGGGACATCTGGTAGCAACACTATGATTCTTTCCCCCTGGCAATGGGACACAAAATAGTTTTGAAATAATGAAGGGGGGAAAAAAAAAGGGGAGTATTACCTGTTTTGTTATCTTGACTGCTACTGAGGAGGTTACTAGTCTGTTTCAATTCTAATTCTCTCTCTCCTAGGTGGCTGGGAAGGGCAGGGGACATTTAAACTGACTTTCAACAGTGGAGGAGCCATTGAGTTTGGACAACTGATGTTCAAAGCTGCCTCTAATGGTAAGGGATCTTCAGAGTCTGGAGTTCCCCCATGGTTGGCTGAGCTAGTTAGAGAATAGTGCTCTTTTTGAGCTTCATGGGAAGAAGGGTACCCTATGCACTCTTCCACAGCAATGTGTTTTTTCTCTTTGCAGGGGAAGTTTTGTTTTCCCTTCCAATCCTTTTTCTTTATTTCACCTTAGTTCTTTGTGCAGTCAGAATATTCTGGGGTTTGTGCTTCCGAGGTGGGCCACCTTTTTCTACAGAACGTTATTCCTCCTGGAATAAAGTTGAAATATGTGATGGTGAAAAATTGGTTCACTTACCTACCCTCAGCTCAGTTCTATAATGCAGTAAGATGGGGGAAGTTAACATGCACATTTGGAGAGGGGAGAAAATAATTTAAAAAAAACCCAACTTCCATTTAAAACTTTCAAATGGGGGAGAAATGTACTTTTTTTTTTCTAATAAGAAAGCTTTCTTTTTAAAGAAATGTGCATTTAAAAATGTACATTTTTTCTGATAAGAAAGTTTAAAAAGAAGAAAAAAAACCACCCTACTAATCCTTGCTTCAGAATGTTTTTTTCTTCCAGCAATGGGAGCTCTGTGATGGGACTGGTACCTGATAGCTAGTATTTTTTCCAACTGGTTTCCCTTAGCACGCTGTGAACTTGCAGCAAGGAGACTAATGCTTTTCAAGCCCAGTATTATGCCAGGACTGTATAGTGAGTTTAGATGAAGCGAAGTAGTGCTGCATGAACAGGACTATTTTCCTCTTATTCTGTATCTTTAGTTGTAACAAAAGGATGTCTGGCATACTAAACATGTGCTCCTTAGCTTCCAGTGGCGTTCCTCTCCAGAACCCTGGCTATGGCTATACACCTGTTCCCGGAGGGTATGCACCTGCCCCACCTGCTCCCGGGGGTTATTCACCTGTGCCGGGGGGCTATGCTGCTCCGCCACCACCAAACGGACCATATCCTTATACACCACCTCCGATGAGTGCCTATGGACCAGCTCCACAGCCCATGGGATATCCATATGCCCAGACTCCAGGTTTGGAAATTGTGTAATGATGACCGACAGGGTGTGTTCAGTGTTAGTTGTAAAGAACTCCCAGTGAGGGCTATTGTAGTTTTGTCTCCATCGAGGATCCTTGTTCTTGCAAAAATCTGTCATGTGCTGTTGATCATACCTGTGTGTCTCTATCGTTGCAGCTGGATGGGAGATGAAGATGTGGTTTGTAAATTGTGCTGCAGCTTGGCAGAGAATTGTTGCCTGCTGGCATGCTGGGCATTAGCAAAATGTCAAATCCCTGCTGCCTGCATCCCTGCCAAGCCTGCAGAGCTTCCCTCACTGCTGCTCTTGTCCAGAGCTAGTGTGCTGCTGGGCCTGTGAGCTCTCTTCCCCCCCGTCCCATTGCCACGGTCCAAAACAACAATCCAGTGTCATCTTTCTCAGGTATTTACCCACCACTTCCAAACATGAATCCCATGTATGTGCCACCTCCTCCTCCTTACTCCGGGCCATCTCCTGCAGGACCCTCAGCCCCCTCAGCTCCTCCAGCTTGGGTGGGCCCAGGGATGCCAGGTAAATGAGACTGGGGTGCTGCCAGGGTCTGGGTGCAAAAGAGTGCTTGGGGGCTTGGGCTGTGTGTGGCATTGTGGGCACAGCGTGGGGTAGGGAAGTTGTTGTTGCAGGAGCTAAAAGTCATCTTGATCTACTATTTGAGACAGCAGAGTGTGGGGGGAGCTGCTCAGCTCTGCACTGCACAGCTTGTAGTCAGTTCCAGCCAGCTTGCAGCTTTCCTGAACTGCTCTGAGTTCAAACCCAGCTTGCTGTGATTGCTGCTAGCTCTTTGGATGTGTGTTGACTCCTCAAAAGAGCTATGGCTGGGGAGAAGGCTCTGGGGCTTGGGCTGCTGCCTAAGGCATGTAAGATGGCTTCTTCTCTTTCCTTTCTAGGGGGCAGTAAGGCCATGGAAGCTGCTTCCAGTGCGTATTACAACCCTGCCAACCCACACAATGTGTACATGCCCATGGTGAGTACTGCGCCTGTGGTCTTTGTGTGCCTGTTCCCTCTTCCATCACTAACAGAGACAGCGGTTTGCTTTCCTAGCAAAGCCTAGCCTGCCTTCATTTTGGACGTGCACAGAAAGTATGCATTTTCCTGGGAGATGTGGATGATAGTGCCACAAAGAAGGCTTGTTAAATCCTCAGTCAGGAAAGGAGGAGAGCCTTAAGATTCACCCAGTAACAGCCGTTCAGTACAACAGAAGCTCTCTGCTTCTGTTGGGCCTGAAAGTGGGGAGAGTTAAAGAGGAGGAGGTCACTGAAGGATGAGAGCATGAGGCTTTCATTTTCTTTTTTTTCCTGGGCTGCATGGAAATGGGGAAGTCTCTTAAAATTCGGTCAGTGACAGCCGGTAGGTAGTCTGGTATGTGACAGTCAGTCTGCCTGTGCCCTTCACTGCCTCGCGTGGCTCTGTGGTGGGCTGGAGGCTGATGGAGCAGCAAAGCTGGCCCTCAGCCCAGGAGCTTGCTGTCTGCTGGGTCAGAGCTATGAACGTCAACAGAGACAAAGCCCTGGAATTGAAGGAGGATGGGGATTAAAACAGATTAAGTGGCCTATTATTTGTAATAGATCATTTGTTACCTGTTTTTGAGGGGACCTTCACTAGAAACATTATGAGAGGTAGCATATATTCTGGAGCATAACTGATACTAGAGAGGAATGGTGTGGTGAAATGCCAGCTTAAAACACGGCACCCGACTCTGGCTGTAGCTCACTGAAGAGCAGTCATTTCTTAAAAGCCAAGCCTGGGAATGCCTGGGAAGAGCTCGTCATAAAATCAGCAGGGTTGTTGACTCTACTGTATCTCCTTCCAGGATCAGCCACCTCCTTATGCACCTCCTGAGGATAAGAAGAACAACTAACAGAAGGAAATTGCAACCAGCCTCCCACACTCTCTCTCCCTGAAGACAACTTGGCTGTTACTACCCCTCGGGTTAGCATATCTCTAGGTCTCTTTGTATATACACAATATATGTAGTGCTGGGCAGGGGAGCACCTGCCCTCCTTAAACGTAAAGCCAGTGGCAATACAAGGCAGAACAACAGCACTTTCCTGCTTATTTACTTTATGTCATGGGGTTGAAGCACTAACCTTTTGCTCTGCCATTGGCTTAAGGAGAGAGATGGACTTCTTAAACCACCAGTAGACCACATCACTAATCTAGGACTAAAATATGAAGGCTCTGGGATCTTGGAGTAAAACTACTTGGAATGCCAAACTTTTGACTTCTTCTGAAGCGCCATCCAAGAGGAAAGGTGTAGAGAGCCCTGAGGTTCCTTGCATAGACTCTTGGGTGCCTCAGAAAGGTGTTAAATTTCCTTAAATTCTGGCACAGCTCAGCGTGAGGTGGGACTCTGGGACTCATGCTGGAAACATGCTTCATGTACTGGACTAACAGTCCATGTGTGTGACAAACTTGGGAAGCGCATCGTAAGAGACACTGAAGCTGCACAAGAGGGAAAGGGATGGGCCCCAGTCAGCCTGCCTTTGTCTTTGTAGACATCGAATAGAAAGGCAAACAAAGGTGTGCCTGCAGGGCCCTGAGCTGAACTGGCAGGCAGCGAATCGGTCTTCCTTTCCCTCTCCTAGAAGCAGGTCCCATATCTGTGCAATGATGCTGTGTTGAGCAGCTGTTCTTCAAGCGTAATGGAGTCAAGTGCTGCACAGGAGGCTGCTTGCCTTGGAGCAAAATATGTTACATTAGGAAGATGACCTGGCACTAGCCTTGTCAGTCAGGAGGCAGGTCCTGCAGCCCTGGCTCCCTCTGCTGGGCAAGCTTGTGCTGCGTGCTAGCTCCACAGGGGAAAACCGGCCTTCATCTCTCCCTTGGGCCGCTACAGCCAGGGCATGTATGCCCACATCTGAGCAGCGTGGGAGGGTAGGCGCTGTAAAACCGCAGTTGAATTGCTTAGGGGTGCAGTGCCCTCTCTCAGCTGGGAACCACTGTCTGGTGTGGATATTACTAACGCTCAGCTCTCTTGCAGAGTCTGGCTGCTCAGCTATAGCCTTTCCTTCCTTAGGGCATAGTGCTATTAAACCTGCTCTGAAGAGCGCCTCTGTAGTCTGGTGGAGACCTTTGTGATCCTTTACATATGGGTTGATCATACTTCTTCCTACGGCCTTCCTACCTTCACAGTGAAGGGGAAGGAGTGTTTTTCTTTTTGCTTCCCTGCATGCCAGGGCTCTTCTGTAAGTCAGGCTTGCACAACTTGCAAGTGTAAATTCCTAAAGCTGCCCTGCATGGGGGAAGTAAATTTCCTTCTCTATAAACACCTTTTAAGTCTGAGTTAGAGATATTCTAATAACTGTATTTAAAAAAAAAAATCAGCCATGAATGTTTGTAACTTTTTGAATTGCACTTTAATACAGGAGTGTTGATACCTTTAGCTGCCTGTTCACTGTTATATGTGTGTTGTGTTGACCTTCATTCTTGCCTACTGTACAGAAGGCTGGAACAAACAACGACCACTGGTGGCATTCTCTTAGGTCAGCAGTGGGCCAGTCCTTCTCTCTCCCTGGCGTATGGCTAAGCTGAATCTGGAATCAAGTAACTGGGGGGGGGGGGGAGAAGAAGCGGGAGGGGAGAAGGTGGGGCTTATCCTTTTGCTGCCTGGGGAGGGTGGAAGGCTGGTTTGTACCTTTGCTCTTGCCCAGATATCCAGAACTGGCACATGTTCATATCCTCAGGGCAGGCACAACACTGCATTTAGCGGGCTGTGTCACCATCCTGCTACTCACTATGGCTGTATTTGTAGCACCTCTCTTGTGTATGTTTACTGCCAGAGGGAAGGCCTGTCTTGAAGAGAAACTCCTTGCTAGCCCATTTTTTCCAGTAAGGGAAAAATAAATACATGGTAAAGGAAAATGGCACTTAACTGTAGACTGTAAAATCTGTTTCCCCTTGTGCCAGGGAAAGCTGTTGCCTTGCTGAACATGATATAACTACGGGAAAGCCCTTTCCTACTCTGCATCAGTCCAGTCTCTGACAGGAAACCAGTTCTATTTCTTATAGTTATTTCTGTTTTGAGGTAATGACCCCGTAATCCTACATTAACCAAGCAGCTATAGCTAACAATACTGAATAAACATGCAACAGAGAGCCTGTGACCCAGCTCCCCTTTATTTCAATTAATTTGTCTCAGTCACTCCCCAAGAACAAAGCTAGCTCCTGTATGGAGACATGAAGTGCACTTGTCCTTTCCTGTTAGGACTGCAAGCATCATGTTCAGTATCTTGCTGCTGCACTCAGAGATAGTGCCAGAATCAGCTGTTTGGTCCCACAGGAACCAGAGTGGCCAGATGATCAGGAACCCTCAGGCATCTGCATAGAAAGGGGAAACTTCTTTTTTTCCCTAATCTAAAATGTGGTATTTCCTCAATCTGAGGCTTAATATTGTGTTGGTCTCCCTGGGCTGCAATCTTAAAGGCAATCTTGACAAATGCTGCACCCTGCTCTGGGGCAGCCAGGGTAGGCCATGTCTTGCACTGTACAAAGGTGAAGCAGTTGAGGCTTCTAGAGTCTGTCCCTCCAGGAGTGGTGGCTCCTCCTCAGAATGGAGCTGTGGATGTTGGTGCCCTTGGGAGGAGCCTTTCCCTGAGAAACCCTGAATGTTCAGCACACTGGAGGAGAGCCTGAACTCCCTTTTAGCAGGAATTTCTTGCTAGAGCAAGAACAGGATGCAGCTTGCAGCTCGGAGGCACCTGTGACCTCCCAACTCAAAAGACAACCTCAACTGAGCATTAGCATCTTCCCAACACCACTCATGCACAACACACTACGGCTCTGCAGTTTTTGGTGCTATACCACAGCAAGGCTGCTGGGGTTGTGCATGGCCAAGGGAGGTTTTTGCTTTGCTGTAAACTGATACCAGAGGGGCTTTAATCCAATGCTAGCACACCTCCTAGGCTGTAGTAGTGCTGTTCTCCAGGATCCTGGCAGCAGGGTCAGGCTTGCAAGCAGAGCCTCTGCACAGGACCATCATGCCTCCAGGAGCTCTTGGTCCCAGGGAAGGTACATGGGAAGGGTGCAGCCCTATTGACAGCCCCTTATTCTAAGCCAAGCTGATTATAGCAAAGGAAAGAAGGTGATCAGGTCTTGAGGCTAATGCCATCACACATGGCAGGGGGGGCAGGGGGGTGGTCACTACCCTAGAAGACACTAAAGCATCCAAAGCCTTTCTACAGGTAGAGTTCAAACAGCCCCTGCAGCCATCAGTGGTACCCAGCTCGAAGTGCTGAGGTGTCAGAGCTGACAAACTCCAAGAGCAGCTGGACTCTGCTTGTATGGCATCTTCCACAGGAAGATCTCAAAGGGCTTTGCAATCACCGAGGAATTACGCTCTGCACACCCTCAGGAGGTGGGTAACAAGAATTCCTGCTTTACACAGACTGAGTAGACATCATCAAGCTGCTACCAGAGGAATGGTCACTCCCCAGCACCACCAGGTATGCCAGCAAAAGGCACTTGCGTGGTGAAGAGCCATGTGCCCCAGAGTCTCACAGCTCACCCCGACACTGACCCACACCCCCATCTGCTGAGCCTTGTCACAGGAGGACCGGGTGGACACCCTCGCCGGGGGCTTGCTGTCTGACAATGTGCCAGGGCTGTGCTGGGAGCGCCGTGGGATAGAGATACCACATCACCACCCCCGAGGGGTTAATAACGACCGAGAAGCTGTCTTCTGTCTTTAAGCCACTGATGATCTTCCCGCTGTACACATCTTGTACCTGGAAGACAGAGATGGTGGCTACCAGGATTTCCCCAGCCCTTTCATCTTGAGCTGCAGTCACTGACATGGCATGGTGGGACAGGGCACAGCAGCGAGCAACAGGAGGGTGATCCAAAGGGTAGCTGCCACTTTGTCCTAGAGGCATGGAGTAGTCGTCCTTTCCCCCATCCCAAAATGCACAGGGTGTCAAAGGAGGGAGCTGGAAAGAGGGGGATGCAGCATGCCACTGGGGCTCACCTCATACACGGCATCCTCGGGGAAGTGGAGCTTGGCCAGGCTGGTGGTGTAGAGGAAGGGCATATCTGTCCTCCGGCTGAAGAAGACAAGGGCACTGGCGGCCTGGGACAGTGGGCGCAGGAACACCTCGATGTGGGATTTCTCCTAGGGGTGGGGATGGGTAGGTGAGGAAGAGCTTCTGGGACCAGTGCTGGCCCGTAACTTCTGACCTTGCCCTGCAGGGCTGCTACACCAGCAGGACTCCAGCTCTCATGGCTCTCCTGCTTATGTTTCTCTGCACCACTTCCCTCTCCCTCCTTACTCTGACGCCCCGTGCTGCTCCTGTCTGCTCTCCCAAATGCGTCCGCCTTTCCCCTAACCTTGACAATCCTGCGCCCCTGGATTCCCAGAGGGTCCTGGTTGATCTGGATCATCAGACGGTTCTGCAGGATTTCCTTGGCGCTTGGGGAGATGGTGCGGAGATCTGTGGACATGAGGAGCGGAGCTGCCATCACTGTCCACAAGGCCATTTGGGAGCGTGACTGTTCGTAGCCAAGGCCAAAGTTCCCAATGATGAGCTGGAGGGGAGAGGGTGAAAAGACGGGCGAGGCAGAAAAGGATTAGAAACTTGTCTGCTTGCCGCCCTTGGCGATGCTGCAGCTTGCTGGGAAGGAGCACGCATGGGAAACCTCACAAGCACTTTTGCTTCCCCTTGAGCAGCCTACCACTGCCAGGAGATCCCACCCCTGCTAGGCGCTGAGCCATAAGCACACATTCAAACGCACTCACTGACACCCTTCACTTCACCACTATCCCCCCTCAGGCTGTGCAGGGAAGGACAAGAACACCTGGACAACTCGACAGCCATGGTTAAGTGGTGAAGGGTTCGTTGCAACCACAGGCTTTTCCCACAGCTTAGCCAAGGGCAACGTGAGCTTTGCCTCTTTGCAGCAACAGGGCTCTTGCTCCTGGCACGCTTCCTTTGCCCTGCGCCTAGAAGGGGATCCCCGGAGACCCCCATCCCTGGCCAGAGTCAGTGCACTGACCACCCAGCCGCACCATGTCCGGGTCATTCCAGTGGCCGGGGCCAGCTGCCGGCTGCAGCACATCCTGGTTTGCAGAGAACCAGTCCAGGATGGAAAGTACGCTGTCCCAGGAGTCCTGAATGTCATCGTAGTTACGCCACAGGTTGCAGACCTCTGCCAGGATGGTGTAGTTCACCTGGAGAGGAGGACAGGGTCAGGCAGGAGGGAGAAAAGATGGGATCTGCAAGCTGGGGGAGAAGGGGCAGCCAGACTTGTTGAGGGCTGCAGCATCCAGAAGGTGCTTGCAAGGCAGAGGGAACTGGAGAAGGGCAACATCATGTAATGAAGGAGGACAGTCATGTCACAGTATGACTGGGCACATCCCAGTATAATAGGATATCTGGCAAAACAACCACAGAGATCATGGGGAAATATGACCAACTGCAAGAATGAGGGCAGCTTGG
Organism: Burhinus oedicnemus; assembly: GCA_008921705.1. Lineage (NCBI taxonomy): Eukaryota > Metazoa > Chordata > Aves > Charadriiformes > Burhinidae > Burhinus > Burhinus oedicnemus. Next base: position 237,295 of record VFFE01006728.1, on the reverse strand, counting down.
TACTGACTCAGAAGCTGGAAGAGGAAATAAACAGTCAATTCTCAAGAAACATTACTAGGAGGAACATCCTATTTTAAGCACTGAAACCAGACAGGACCCATCTCAGAAGAATAAACTGTTGGGGTCAACCCCATACCAGCTGAGTGGGGTGGAGAGGGCTTTCTTCGCCCAAACTCCCATCACCTAGCCATGCTGGGAACCCCAAGTGTCCCCAGATGCCTGGCAGAGAGGCCACGTGCCCTCCGGGGACCTGCAGCCCCATCCTACCAGGGGCAGAGCAATAAGTGGGGTGTAGCACCCAGCTCCTGCGGCTCCAACAAAAACACCCCCAGGGCACAGGGGACACAAGAAACAGCCACCAGATGGGACAACACTCACCTTGGGGGGGAGACCCCCCTGATATGCTGGCCAGCTGCAGGAGTAGACAATGGGGCGGCCTGTGGCATTCAAGGCCCTTGCCATTGCTGGGTAGCCTGCGGGAGACAAGATGACAAATGGTGAAGGAGACAGCTGGCAGCAGCCTACATCCCAGCCCACCCCATCACAGGCACCCCAGGCCAGCCTGGCCTCCTGCCTTAGACTGGCTGTAGGGCACCCAAACTCCCTCCTCTTTGCCCAAGAACTGCAACATGAGATGCAAGGGAAGAACTGAAGCTGGCCAAGCATTTCAGCAGATGGCCAGCTGCCCTGACTGAAGCAGTGAGGGGGGAAACACCAGCCAGCCAGGGAGCCTTTACCCTCTGCCTGCTCCTCTCCCGATGAGTAGCACCCATCCAGCTTCAGCATGTCCACACCCCACTCTGCAAAGGTCTGAGCATCCTGCTCCACGTGGTCCAGCGTGGTGCCTGGGTATCCCCCACAGGTGAAGATGCCCAGGTCACCATAAATGCCCAGCTTCAGGCCCCGGGCATGGACCTGCAAGGAGAGGACAAGGGGGTCTGAGGTGCCTCCTGGGAACAGGGCAGCGTGGGGACATGGAAACCCCCCACCATCCCCAGCAGGCACTCACGTAGTCAGCCAGGGCCTTAATCCCCCTGGGAAACCTCTCGGGGTCGGGAACCAGCCGTCCCAGTGCGTCCCGCTGCTTGGCTGACCAGCAGTCATCAATGTTGATGTACTTGTAGCCCAGCTCCCTCCAGCCATCCTCCGCCAGGCGGTCTGCCATCTCGTAGAACAGTGTCTCACTGTGGGTCAGGGGGACAGGGACGTGGCAGGCTGAGCCCCTGTGACCTCCGTGCCCCACCGGCAGCAGGCAGCCAGCTGGACTTCAGGGCTAACAAGGGCTCTGGAGGTTCCGTCACCACAGGGCTGGCCTGGGCCATGCAGGAGGGTCCCCAAAGCTCCCATTTAAACACTGTCCATGTTCCATTCATTGATCTCAGCAAGGGGAAGCATTTCATAGAATCATAGCATCATAGAATCGTTTAGGTTGGAAAAGACCTTTAAGATCATCTAGTCCAACCATTGACCCCACTCTGCCAGGTCTGCCACTAAATCATGTCTCTAAGCACCACATCTACACGACTTTTAAACACATCGAGGGATGGTGACTCAACCACCTCCCTGGGCAGCCTGGTCCAATGTTTGATAACTCTTTCAGTGAAAAATTTTTTCCTAATGTCTAGCCTAAACCTCCCCTGGGGCAACTTGAACCCATTTCCTCTTGTCCTATCGCTAGTTACTTGGGAGAAGAGATCAGCTCCCATCTCACTACAACCTCCTTTCAGGTTGTTGTAGAGAGCAATGAGGTCTCCCCTCAGCCTTCTCTTCTCCAGACTAAACAATCCTAATTCCCTCAGCCGCTCCTCATAAGACATGTTCTCCAGACCCCTCACCAGCTTTGTTGCCCTTCTCTGGACACGCTCCAGCACCTCAATGTCCCTCCTGTAGTGTGGTGCCCAAAACTGAACACAGTACTCAAGCTGCGGCCTCACCAGCGCTGAGTACAGGGGCACGATCACTTCCCTACTCCTGCTGGCCACACGATTCTTGATAGACACCCCGCAAAGCCCGGCCACATCCTTCAGCACTGGGGGCTCTCCAGCCCCAGCCCCAGGGTGCCTGAGCCCCCCGCCTCCCACGCACCCATGCTCCCCGAGATCCCACTGCTGCAGGGCTCGTCCCAGGGACACAGACGGTGCCAGAGCCGTCCCGGGCCTGACGTCCGACCCGACCACCCACCCTCTCCCACCCTGGCATCGCCCCGTCCACCCCACACGAGGCAGACCCAGGACACCAGCCCGGCGTTTCCGAGCAGGGGACACACAGGACAAGCCCTCCTTGGAGGGACGGGGGGAATGCCGAGCCCCCCCGGGTGGGGTGTGGAGTGGGGGTGCCCCCCCGCCGCTCCCCGCCCCGCTGACCTGATGCAGTTGCGGGGGTCCGCCCGACAGTCCACGTTGCAGCGGAACCTCTCCCAGGCCAGCCAGCCCATGGGGGGGGTGAGCGCCAGCCCGTTCTCCAAAGCCACCGAGGGCAGCGCCAGGGCCAAGGCCAGGACCAGCCCGCTCAGCACCGCCGTCCCCATCGTCCCCGCCGCCACCACCCGGGGCACTGAGCGCCTCGCCCCGGCCCGGCCCGTCTCACATGATGGCGCCCGCACCACCTGACCGCCCGCCCCCGCCTCCCTCCCTCCCTCCCGCTCGGCAGGGCCCGGTATTGCACCCAGCCCCGCTGTGCCCCACAGCCACCGACCCTGCCGGTATCGCACCCCCCGGCTGCTGCACCGCAGCGCCCCACAGCCCTGCCACCCCATCGGGATCGCCCCCCCTCCGCGCTCTTGCACCCTGTCAGCGTTGGACCCAGTCGGTATCGCGCCCCGCGGCTCCTGCACCCCATTGCCGCTGCACCTCACCCCACGGCTGCTGCACCCCGTAACTGGTACCCTACCAGTATTGCACCCCGTTGCCGTTGCACCCCACCCCGCTGCTGCTGCACCCCACAGCTGTTGCACCCTATCAGCATTGCACCCAGTCGGTAACGCACCCCACGGCTGCTGCACCCCATTGCCGTTGCACCCCACGGCTGCTGCACCCCATGCCCGGCACCCTATCACCGCCGCACCCCATGGCTGCTGCACCCTAATAGTTACACCGGGCGGGGGCGGAGGTGGGGGGGAGCTTTAGGTCCCCCCGAGGTGGGACCCCGGGGGGTACCCGAAGGGGTGTCGGGCGGAGCGAAGAGGTGAGAGAAACAGCAGCTCCGGGCAGGCGGCGGTGCCCCGCCGGCCGCCCCCCGTTGCCGCTGCCGCCGGCGGGGCGGTGCCGCCGGCGGGGCGGGACGGCCCCGGCGGCCGTAGGAGCCCTCCCCCACCCGGCTGCGGCCGGCCCCCGGCTGCCCCGCACCGCCCCGCCGCGCCGGGAGCGCCGCCGAGCAGGAAGGGCCCGAGGTGAGCCGGGACGGGACGGGGCCCGCGGTCCCGCCGTCGGGGCGAGGCGTTGGGCAGGGGCCGGGGGGCGGCGGGGCCGGGGCAGCGGCGGCGGCGGCGGGGCGGGAGCGGGCGGCGGAGCCGGGCTGGGGCCGCGGGGGTCCGCTGGCACAGGACGAACACACAGGGACCCGCACAGAGACACAAAGACAGAGAGCCCAATTGCACACGCGTGCACACACAGACACAGAGCCCAGCAT
>VFFE01006728.1:209655-233648 GCA_008921705.1 Burhinus oedicnemus | reverse complement strand
CCCCCAACCCGCTCAGACAACGGGACCCCCCCGCCCCCCACCACCACCTCAGGGCTGGCATGGGCCACCCCGGCTGTCCTCAGCCTGAGCGTACAAGGCTGGAGATTCCTCAGGGTGCCACGCTGAGAGCAAAGCACCCCCGGGGGAACAGCGTTTCCATACCTCTGATGGGATTTTTGTCCATTTTCCAGCTGGGGTCCGTGCCCACTTGTCCTCCACCCTGTCCCGCAAGCCCTGATGGGGGAGAAGGGCTCCGGGAGGGATGCTGGAGGTTGCTCAGCAGTGGGGAGCTTCCCCCGCCTGGATGTGGCCGGGGAGTGGCGGCTGTGGTTTGTTTTCTGCATATTTCTGTATGCAGAGTTTTAGCAGTCGGACGTCCATTTGCAGTTGTAGAAGCGCAAAGGCTGCGCTTGCTGCGTCCTTCTGCGGGACCGGCCACCTTGCCGCATCGCCTGCCACGGGGTCTCTGCAGATGGTGCAGCGACGAGCTTCTACAGAAGCTCTTTTTTTTGTTCTAATAAAACCAAAACAAACCCACAGGAGCCAAAAAGCCAAGCCCACAGGAGCCCTGGCCTGAGCTGGGATGGGGCTCAGGCTTTGAAGCCAATGCAAGTGCCCTGGTTTCACCACCCTGGTTTCCAGAGCTGCCTGCCTGCGGTGCCTGGCCCTGGCCACTCCTGTGCGCCGAGGGGCCTGGCTTTCTGGGGTGGGAGCGAAGCAGCTCTTTGCTCTTTCAGTCCCAAGCTGTCCTGGTTTGGGGCTCCTTCTCTGCCACCTTTCCTCCAACCAGGGATGGGGCTCAGCATGGTGAAGCTTCAGAGGCCCTCGGCAAGGGAGCAGCCTGCCCAAGGAAGACGGCAAGGAGTTGCGGTCTGACCCGCACAGCCGGTACGGCACCTCGCGCCCCGCTGCCCGTGAACCTGCCGGGGTTGGGAGTGCTGCTGCCAGGAGGGCTGGAGGGGATGAGTGGTCCTGCGTGGAGGCGGGAAGCAGGGAGAGGGTGTTCAAACGGAGGTCCCAGAGCCCTTGGGTCTGAAAACATCCTCCTTATCCTGCCCTATAATAGAGGAGAGAGCGAAATGAATGCCTCGCAGGCACAGAGGCTGATTTCTTTGATGTGCCCCATAAAAAAACCCAGCAAAGTAGGTCACTCGTGGAATAAGAAACGAAGCGGCGGTGTTGTTCCTGGAGAAGGCAAGTGTTTCAGTGATGGGGCTGTGGTGATGGCCACCTTTTCCTTGCAGCAGCGAGGAGCTGGCCTGCCATTTCCAGGGGCACTTGCTGGGTGAGACACTGTCCTGCAGCGCTGGCTGCTGGAGTCGGGGCTGCTTTTCCCCACGGCGGGCTTGGGGCAGGATCAGGCCTCTCCTGCTGGGACAGGTGAGACGTTCCTCACCCCAAGCCAACTTCTTCCCCCTCTCCTCCTCTGCTCTTAGGCAGGGCGATGAAGCTGAACGAGCGGAGCGTGGCCCACTACGCCACCTGCGACTCGCCCGCCGACCATGCCGGCTTCCTCCGCAAGCGGGTGGAGCGACACCACCACCATGCCCACCACCACCACGCCACCTCCTACCAGCGCCGCTGGTTCGTCCTCAAGGGCAACCTCCTCTTCTACTTTGAGGAGCGGGAGAGCCGGGAGCCCGTGGGGCTGGTGGTGCTGGAGGGCTGCACCGTGGAGCTGTGCGAGGCCGCCGAGGAGTTCGCCTTCGCCATCCGCTTCGACGACGCCGGCGCCAGGGCTTATGTGCTGGTGGCTGATGGGCAGGCTGCCATGGAGGCCTGGGTGAAGGCACTCTCGCGGGCCAGCTTTGACTACATGCGGCTGGTGGTGAGGGAGCTGGAGAAGCAGCTGGAGGAGGCCACCAAGAGCTTGGCTGCTTGCCACAAGTCTCCGCAGAGGTCCTCCTCCTCCAGCAGGAAGAGGCACCTGTCTAACCCCGCCTTGCTGCCCCTCCAGGAGAAGCCCACCGTCCTGGAGAATGGTTACTCCACCTGGGGTAGTGGTGGTGGTGTCCCCGGGGGGGCTGCCTGCCCCGACCGTGATGGGGGCCACATGAAGCCCCCACCCCTGCCTCCGCGCCGGCGCTCAGCCGCCAGCAGTACTGCAGGGTCCCCAGCACCCGGCCTCTCGCCAGCCATGCCAGAGAGCCCGGTGTCACCAGAGACAGCCTGCTTCTCCAAGCTGCATAGCTGGTACGGGCAGGAGATTGTGGCACTGAGACAGGAGTGGCAGGAGAGGCAGAAGAGGGGACACCTGTGACTGGGGGTGCAAGCCACCGGCCAGCCAATGCCCGGCAGCCTGTCTCCTATGCAGGAAGAGCAATGCGAGGGACACTACTTGCCCCCTGCCCTGGTCGGTGGCCAAGTGTGCGGTGCATGTGTGCTTCACGGAGTGTGTGGGAGGGACCTAGGTCTTCCACAAACCTCACATTTAATTTCCATGAGGCTTTATACAGCTGGAGAGTGTGTAATACCAGGGGAGTCGGCTTTAAACTCTCCTCCACTGGTGATACAAGGTGTGGAGGGGGCCCAAATTGGCACGTATGCAACGAACCTCACCCAACGGGCTTGGCCTCTTGCCATCCTGGCATGGTGGATGCTCCGAGTGCTTCATCGCCCGCCTCTCCTTCACCAGTTTTTTTTGGTTTTGTTTCTCAGTGTGGAAGTTTGCACAGGTCAGCGTTTCTTATTGTCTGTGGTCTTGCACCAAAGTCCTTCTGCCTTTGCTCTTTCGCTGCAGATAAGGCTGGGCTGTTACGAAATGCCTCCAATGGGCCACTGGCCCTGCTGGGTGCCTCCAGCCTTGTGCCTCTCTCACCACAGGACATGTGTGAGCCACCATGGCTGTGGCTGGCCCAGCAGCCAGGGCAATGAGGATCGGGCTCCTGCATTGTCCTTTTTTTTAAACTCTTATCTGCACTAACCCTCCTCCCTGCTAAATCCCTGAGGATGTGGATCTCACAGGCTTGCATCCATCTCTTTGGGTGCCCAAGCTCAGCAGCGAGGCTGAAAAGGAGACACTGACCCTGGTCTGAAGGAACAGTGAGGACCAGGAACTCCCCCGGGCTGATCTGGACTCAGTCAAGCGGTAGCCAGGCCTGTTAATGTCTCCCGCTCAAGCCTTTCCTGTTCCAAAAAAAGGGACACTAAAGCCTCTTTGCCTTGCCAGGGTGAATTTATCAACCTCTGCGCAGACTTTAGCTCCTGCAAAGTGCCATATAGGGCTCAGCCGGCTTGTTGGGCAGCTTGCCCAAGACGGTGTCCAGAGCCGCGCTCTTGCAGAGCCTCTCTCGCTGTTGTGGCTCTGCCCAGCTCCTGGCAGAGCTGCACAGTTGGAGGAGAAGCTGTGGAGGAGCGGGGAGGAGGAGAGGGCTGGTCCCGGGAGAAGTGAAGGTGTGGGAGTGAGTTACAGGTTGCACTGACTGACGGTGTGTCGGCAGTGTCTGGGCTTGCCCCTCTAGCATCAAAGCCATATCGCTGCCTTCTACCAAAGCCAGCGCCTGACCTGCCGGCGCTTCCCTCCAATTTCATGTCAGCATCGCTCGGCTGATCTCTGTAGCACTTCCCATCCTCCTGGCAGGTGAGGAGGGCTGTGGGGAGGCACGCCTGTCACCTCGCTGCAGAAACAGACTTGTCCTTCAATAGGTCAGAAACCTTGGCCATGAGGCAGACGGTACAAGTAGGTGGGTGCCGAGTCCAGGGACTGGGACACCCTGGAGATGGGGGTTTATAAATCTCTCTTATCCTCTTGGCAAGGGCTGTTTTTCAGAGCAGAAAAAAGGCGTGAAGCAGTCTTGTGCTTCCTATCTAACACTGTTAAACCTGTTTTTATTGCCCTGTTTTATTAAGAAGCCTTGCTAGGAAAGAAAGAGGCCGTTCCAGGTCATGACTGGTAGGAACCTATTTGCCTTTCTGGAGTTAAACACTCTCAGCTTAATACTTTGCAATAGCCAGTAGAGATTGCCAATGCAGAAATCAAATGACTTCCATTAACTCTTGGTGCCTTTGAAAATATATCTCTGGTAGTTTTGGATGACGAGCTCCCAGCCTACTGCCTAATTATGGCTCGATGGTATATTAGAGGGAATCAGATCTTAAATCAGACCTTACAAATATGACTTTGGGCAGCAGGAGTGTAACCTTCACATACAAGTGATGCAATCCAGTCCTCTCCAGTTCGTGCCTGTATTTCTTCACAGTAGGGATCTTTGAGTTTGGGAGGATTATTTTTGTTCTGCTTTTTAAGTGAAAACAGTTCAGAAGAAACAGGAGCAGGTGGCCACGGGCCAGTGCCCAGGCTCTGTCAGCAGCCCAGCTGGCTGGACTTACAGGCCAGCTCTGCCTCCCTACCTGCTGCTTGTTTGGTGCTGCAGCATTCCCGGCTGGGAACCTGTCCCCTTCCCCATGGCAGGGCAGCAGCATCAGGGGATGGCACTACCTCGTGCCTCCTCACTGTAAGCCTGCATATTTTGGGGCCAGCATCAGATTTGGCAAGCATTTTTCTGTGTTTTTGGTTTTGGGGTTTTTTAAATGTAATACAGGGAGAACAATATTCCTGATGTCTCAGACTTACGTAAGGCAGTTTGACAGCGAAGATTTAACTTCCAAAATAAATAAAAATGTAATGGCAGTTCCTACAGGAGACCCAAGAATTGGGAGTGACTTGAAAGGGAAAATAAATTAACAAAGCCAGTTCTCTCAGAACTGGAACTGAAACAGTATTATTCATTTAAGGGCAGTTTCACTTTTAAGAAGCTTAGTTTGTTTTAATAAGCCAGGATTGTGCTAGTAACACTACTAAAGAGCTTATATTTAATGCTTTAATCTGTCCCATTCAAATGCCACAATTTCCACGCTACCTGCCTTTGCGTTAGTACATATCCCAAGTAAATCCTAAATCCTGCAAATGAGGAGCTGCACTCTGCTTTCTGTCTGATCGCATTTGGAGGAATTCTGTGTTTTATTCTGCAGCACCAAGAAGAAAATGGCTGAACCCTGAACAGTGTTTGTGCTCGGCCCAGCTGTCCATGTCTGGGCCTTTGGTTTGACTTTGGATGCACTTGGTCAGGGCTTCCTCACCATCCCGCTCACATAACAGGGATGGCCCTTTAGTGAGTAAAAAGAGCCATAACTGGAACCATGCCCAAATTTGTACAGGAGTATGGTTTTTTTAATGACCACCGCTGCTTGCTTCATTAGGCAGGAAGCACCTGGGTGCTCTGCCACCTCCTCTGAGATGGAGGGTATCAAACCAGCTCAGCTGAGGATCGGTGGTGATGGCAGCGCCTTTGAAGCAGCCCCCAGGCAGAAGGTCTGGATTTCAGCTTCCTGAGATGCACATGCAGCTGGCTAATGGAGCGTCCTCTCTTTCTGTCTGCAGGCAGAGATCATTACAGGAAAAGCAGAGAGTTTTCATTGTCCCCTACAGCAAAATGAGACCGATTGCCACACACTGTTTTTTCGCCGGTCATTCAGGTTTGGACTGTTTCACCTCCTGCCTTTGCTTTTCCTTATTATTTTTTAAAAATAGAAAACGTCTGGGCAGCACAAAATAGGTTCCCTAGCAAAGGGGGGCTGAACACTAAAGCTGAAGGGCTACTTTTCTTAAAGTACTGAAGTCAAATCCTTTTTGAAGAGTTTTCTTTAGAATAATAATGCAAAAGCCATGAGAGAAAAATGCTTGAATCTGAATGCTTGAATTTAAAAGAAATTAAAGACTGAAAGAGGGAGGGAGATGCTGACACAGCCTTTGTAAGCTGTGCCAAGAAAGGATCCCAGTCCTGCTAAAATAGTTGATGAAATCCTTCTATTTTTCTGAGGCTGGGATTTCAGATTCAGGCCCATAATGTATTGTTTTATTTCTGCACATTTATCTTTTTATAGAACTGTGATGTTTTCCACTGAATCCAGATCCTAGTGATTACAGTAACCTAAAGATTTTACCCGTGGCCACCACTAGCCGTTTGGTGGACATTTACAACCAAAATCAGACACTTTCTGTTACAAGAGCTACTGTATTAACAGCTTGGGGGTGGGTGACACCCCCCCCAGTCCTACCCCTCTCAGCTGCCTTTGCAGAGAAACTTAAACAACCCTCACTGCAACGCACAGGGAACGTGCGGAGTTCCCGCGTCGGTGGCATCTTTCACCAGCACCGGCCGCTCTTCATCTCCTGTGCAACTACCAGGCGACACTACCAGAAACCGGCAGAAACGCTCCCGCCTCTTGAAGCGCTTGTATTTTAGGTAGATGACATGTTCTGTTTTTAAGAGGCGGTTTTGCATGCGCCTTTGTTTTACATGCGGAACTTGTACAACGCATTTCAAGACATTGTTAACCTCTGTATTTTAGGCCGTGAAGCCCAATAAACCGTTGTTGATTTGTAGGCCGTGCGCTGCCGATGGAGCTGGGAACCCCCGACACCCGCGGGAAGCGTCTGCGGGGCCTGGCGAGTCCCGGCCCTGCCCCTTTGCAGGGTCACCCGGCCCGGTTTCCCTCTGTCGCGCCTCAACGGGCCCTGCGGGGGGACGCGGTGACCGGCTGCCCGCTCCCCTTCTCCCCCCGGGGGCAGCCGGAGCCCGGCCCCGCCCCACGCATGCGCAGTGGCGATCTCGGCCCTCCCCCCCTCAAGCCTCGCGAGAACTGGAGGTCCCGCCGCCCCGGGTGACGCCTCGGCCGTTACGGCAGCCCAGTGAGGGGCAGGAGGGAGGATGGCGGCGGCAGGCGGGCGGCTCCTGGCGGCGGCTTACTTGGGGCGGGCGGGCTTGGGTGGGCCGCGCCGCTCCCCGGCCGTCCCGCTTGTGCCCTCCCGGAGCGCCACCGTCACTCGCAGCGGCGCCATTTTGCCCAAGCCGGTTAAGGTGAGTGAGGGGAGAGCGGGTGGGGGCGACAGCCAATCGCGGTGTAACGGATGGCAGCGATAGCCAATTAGTGCTGGTGTGTCTGCTATGGGTGGGGCGGTGGGAGTGAATGACAGGGGCTAGGCTAATGAGCGGCTCGCTGTGGGCGGGGCGGGGATGCGGAAGTGCTCGCCCGCGGGAGGGTGCCAGGAGAGGCCCTGAGGGGTCGGGGTGGGCCCGCCCGGCCCTTTTTGCCCCGAGTGGGGCTGTGCTGCTTCGGCGGTGGTTACCGCGCCATGAGGAGATATGTACCCGCCTGTACACAGCCGTTTCTCACCGGCAACCGCTCTCCCTTCCTGAGCCACTAGTGTTCCCTGCCCCGAGCTGCCCGCGGGTTCCTGCTCTCCCGGTGCTGGGGTTTGTACGAGGTGCTCGTACAGGTTGGCAGGACTGGCTGGGTGCATGCAGGGAGGGCAGTGGGCGTTGTCTACCTCGACTTCAGCAAGGCTTTTGACACTGTCTTCCATAACCTCCTCATAGGTAAGCTTAGGAAGCATGGGTTAGATGAGTGGACAGTGAGGTGGATCGAGAACTGTCTGAGTGGCAGAGCTCAGAGGGTTGTGATCAGCAGTGCAGAGTCTAGTTGGAGGCCTGTAACTAGTGGTGTTCCCCAGGGGTCAGTACCAGGTCCGGTCTTGTTCAGCACATTCATGAACGACCTGGATGAGGGGACAGAGCGTACCCTCAGTAAGTTTGCTGATGACACAAAACTGGGAGGAGTGGCTGACACACCAGAAGGCTGTGCCACCATACAGCGGGATGTGGGCAGGCTAGAGAGTTGGGTGGAGAGGAACCTAATGAAGTTCAACAAGGGCAAGTGTAGGGTCCTGCACCAAGGGAGGAATAACCCCATGCACCAGTATAGGTTAGGGGCTGACCTGCTGGAAAGCAGCTCTGCGGAGAAGGACCTGGGAGTCCTGGTGGACAAGTTGACCACAAGCCAGCGATGTGCTCTTGTGGCCAATAAGGTCAATGGTATCCTGGGGTGCATTAAAAAGAGTGTGGCCAGCAGGTCAAGGGAGGTCATCCTCCCCCTCTACTCTGCCCTGGTGGGGCCACATCTGGAGTACGGTGTCCAGTTCTGGGCTCCCCTGTTTAAGAAAGACAAGGAGCTGCTGGAGAGAGTCCAGCGGAGGGCTACGAAGATGATCAGGGGACTGGAGCACCTCTCTTACAAGGCAAGGCTGAGAGACCTGGGTCTGCTTAGCCTGGAGAAGAGAAGACTGAGAGGGGATCTCATCAATGCTTATAAATACCTAAAGGGCAGGTGTCAAGAGGATAGGGCCTGACTCTTTTCAGTGGTGCCCAGCGACAGGACAAGGGGCAATGGGCACAAACTAGAACACAGGAAATTCTGTCTCAGCATGAGGAAAAATTTTGTTACTTTGAGGGTGGCAGAGCACTGGAACAGGCTGCCCAGAGAGGTTGGGGAGTCTCCTCTGGAAAAATTCAAAACCCATCTGGATGCAGCCCTGTCCAACCTGCTGTAGGTGAACCTGCTCTGGCAGGGGGGTTGGACTACATGATTTCCAGAGGTCCCTTCCAACCCCTGTCATTCTGTGATTGTGTGCGATGCGGTGACACAGGTCCAGCACTAGGGATGGCAAAGTGTTCTTCCCACTGCTCCCCAGGCCCTCTGTGCCCTTGTGGAGCTGGGAGAGCATGGGCTCAGCCGCAGTGCAACTTGCTGGTAAAGATTAATCTTTTCCAATCGACTCCTTGCAGACGCCCTTTGGCCTCCTCAGAGTGTTCAGCGTTGTGATCCCTTTCCTGTACGTCGGGACTCAAATCAGTAAGAACTTCGCAGCCCTACTTGAAGAACATGATATCTTTGTCCCAGAGGATGACGATGACGATGATTAAAGGGTATGTCATTAAGATCACCAGCAATCTAATTATTTGTGCTTCCTGTTTGGCTTTGGGCAGGGAGGAGGATCTTGGAAATACAGACGGCAACAGCTCTGAAAGATGCATTTACAGTTAAACACATAGATGCCTGCAGGTGTACTGCCTCTGGCTATGAACTTTTCAGTTCCTTTATACTGGAGTAGGCCAGACTGGTACCTGAATGTGAAATCGCCACAATATACATTCATTAGAGATCATAATAAACTGATGGCAGTTTAGATCTTGTAAGTTAAACCAGAAATAAATTGTAGTCAGTGAGAGTCTATACTGCAGACAGAAAAGAGGGACTTCAGCGTTATTACACATTTACCTGTTTAAAAATCATCTGCTAACTCACGGAGTATTTTAAAAGAGAATGAAATTCTGATATAGAGACGAACAATTTGAGAGAACTCCAGAACCCATTGGAACAAACTGGTCGGTGGGTGTTACAACACTGATATCTGGAGTAGTTGGACCATTCAGACTCATCAGATAAAGGTGAATTATTTCTGCTCTTCCTTTTATCTACAGTATACTACATTATACTTCCCTCCGTTTTATGTTATTCTGTTTAGCTTGCTCTTGTGTAAAGACTTGACTTCGGATGTATTTCTTTGTAGAACAAAGAAGTTGTTGTAAATAGTGTTGTTTTATAATCAGTTTGGTGGATGTATTCCATTTGATAAAGGGATTTTCCAGTGTGCACTATGCAGCTAAAACCAGAGAATTAAAAGGTTGTAAAGACTGCAATGGCCTGTTAGAAACTCCTTTTATGTAAACCACCACATTGTGTGGTTCAGGGGGAGGGTACAGATCAGACCTCAGTACAGTATATCCGAAGATTAATGACTTATTGTTCTATTTACAGAACTGTAACGGAAGAACAGAAGGGGGAAAACCATTGACAAAGCAATGGTTCCAACATCTATCACCTGTGTTTTGTCCTTCCTAAATGGGACAGGGGCTCTGTATCCCCTTTGCCAGTGAGTGTTCTGCGCGTGTCTGTATGATGGAAACCTGTAGATCTGGGTTGAAGGAAGTGCTTGATAGGCCCTGCACCCTTGCACACACACGATCACCTCATCAAAGACTGCTTGGGATTCCTTTTATTAGCAATATGGGAAGCACTTAATTAAAGATCAAGAGATTGAGATGTCTGACTTTGGTCTTGTGTTTTTATAGATTATGCGCCTATGTTCTAGCATTACTGTCTTAACCATTCTACCTCTATATGTTCCAGTAAGGAGGCTCTCTTTATATTTATCTCCTCTTATGAGTCCTTTCTGTAATTCAGTACTCATTTACAGTACATGACAGGAATCCTAGAGGAAGCAGCAGCCCCACAACACAGGCCCATTAAAAGAATGGAGTTCATATATTGACACTGGCAGTGCATTTCAAATAATGCTGATTTACAACCTAGCAGTTATATTTGATGGAGACTATATCATTATTTTCACCTCACCGAGGATTAAATACAGTATTATCATTGCAGAGTTAAAAGTTTTGAATAGCTTTGGTAAAAGGTTAAGATCATGAGTGGCAAACTGACTCACTGATGTGTTTTATAGCATTTAATCTCTGAACAGTGAAAATCTCCGAATGCTCTGGCTCCAGGTACCTAGTATCTACTAGGTAGTTCAGTACTTCCTTCTCTATGAGCCCTAATATATTTATTTTCTTAACTGTGTATAAACTTCAGCTCTTCTTTTCATAGAAGTGTTTACTATTACAATTAAATCCCTTAAAAGGTCTTCTCTACTGCTAGGGCATCCATAGAGTATCTTCAGTCACATCAGACCAGCTGTTTTCTCAAATACCTTGAAAGGTTAGTAAATTTTTTTTTTTTTTTTTAATGCCAACATCACCTCAGTGTGTCTCTCATGGTTTCTGGTCACTAGAGCTGGCCTCTTCTCTTGACTGCCCACTTTTTCCTTCAGTATTCATGCAGCTGTTAAAAAGTTTCTTTTAATGCTGCACACATTAGCACGGTGTATAGTTCAAACAGCCACATTTGCTTCCTTATTATTTGGCACGGCTTTTGATGTTTGCTCTGCAACTGCAGCATAGCTACTGAGAGAAAAGGGAGCCTGCAATCTGAGTAACCCCACCAGCTATAGCTGAAGGCAGCTGGCAGGTTCTTGAGTCACTTGGTATCTGAATTGCCCCCTCCCTCCCCAAGGCCACCTGAGAAATGGTTGCTCCAGTTCACCTGCTCTTGGGAGCCAAACATGTCCCCGCTCCTGTTTTCTATATTGCCAAATGCCTTATCACTGCTTTATCCCACTACCTCTCCTGGCCCTTCTTGACTGTCAACCCTGTCCTTAAAAACATCCCAGCCCTGAAGCCCCTAGGTACACACGTACACATCCCTGAGGAGTGCTGCTTTACAGTCCTCACATGGGGAGGAAAGCCCCAGTGTTAAGGCAAGGATAAAAAGAAGTTGAGTGTACTACAAAGATTCAATGCTGATTACACATGGGGGAGCTCCAGCACCAAGTTACCTGCTGTAAACCTGTTCTGACTGGTGAAAGAACAAATTCTCCTCACTCTTCTCAAAAGGGAGCTAGTAATTCCCGATTCAATTAAGGAGGTGATGGTAGGAAACCGTCTTCTGCTAGGCATCAGAAGCTCTTACAGAGCCTCCCTATTCTAGACAACAGTACAAAACCCCAGGTAATTTCATTTTACAGCAGGGAAACGGACCCTGCTGATCTTTTTATTGCACAAAGGGCTTTATCAGCCTATTGGATTTTATGCCATTCTCTGCAAAGAAGTAAACAGACACTAGTGTCCAAGTAAAAAACAAGGTCAACAAAGTCATAGCATGAAATTGCAAAACACTGCATGAATACAGATGGCCCTCAAGTGCAAGAAGAAGTGCGACTACACTGGCTTTTCTGATGGCCCGGTCTTTTCCACTCTTTCTTCCACAGAGCTGACACCCATGCACAGGCCTGCCGGCTAAGCAGAAAACCCCAAACCTCAGAACCAGGTTGTGTTCTGGTTATTCAGCAGACGCTCCAGGGCAAGTGATGGGACAAACTCGCACTGAAAATACACGCTGGCAAAACTAGGAAATCACAGCTCTTCATACAGATTGTAATACCTCGCACAGACTCTGGATTCAGATTTAGTCATTAGGCTCCTAATATGCTATACAATCTTTCTGTACAGATTTTTTTCTACTATATAGAGCTTTATTTGTAATACAAGGCAGGAAGACACAGAGTCAATCTCTCAGGGATCGTGGCCCGCATAGAATTTGGACAGAAAGTCTTTAGGTCGTGGGGTTTCCGTCTCATGGAAATACCTCATGATGTGAGTCCTCTGCTTCCATACCTGAATGGTTTCTTGAAGATCCATTTTCCCCTGCACACAGACAAAAGAATTTTAGACTAATTCACAGTTAGAGCCCGATTTTAACTATACAGCACTATGAAAATTACTTGAATGCACTTAGAAACACCCTTAAGATAGCCGCGTCAACAATTCTGTACTCCTAAAGACTGCTTGCATCACCTACACTGTGACACAAATATATATACTGTTCCTGCCTTGTGATTTTAATGCTTCATGTCCTGTATTAACAGGTTGCTTGTCTCTACAACACAGCTTTCCAGCCCCGCAGAACAGGCAAGGGACCTTGCCCCCTTCTTAGAACCTGGCTTGTTTCTCTCATGACCAGCATAAATTCTATATAACATCCCTAACTTTCACACATCTCTATTTAATTTTTTTGAATATCAGCAAGTTAGCTGTAAAACTAAGTAAAACTGCTGCTAAGTGCTTTGCACCAGTATCACTACCACAGAGATATTAAACATGATTTCTTCATGACTGCAGTCTAGAACTATTGTACTGGTTTTGGAGGATGACAGCACGGGGCAGAATGAGACAGCCTGGAACTGTCACCTACTGCATCACCTAGGATTCTGTTTCCCGATTTTTTTCATCATGTAAAGACAGACAGACTGTCTTGAAATGCAAGAAATACAACAGGTGAGCACGGCAGTCCTTGGTTGGGAGCCTTGAGGTCAGTTATTGTTGCTCAGACCTGTTCTGAAGCCTTGCCCTACTCTTGATAGGTTGATTACTGCTTTGAACCAGACATAGCCAGATGTGTTACAGACTCAAGGTGTTTTGCTACCCAAAGCCAGCCTCCCACCAAGTACCGCCACTCTCATGTACGTTTCAGAATCAGTGAAGAAAATCACATCCCAATCTAAGGAAGTATTGTAAAGAGTAGAAAGGTAATTTTTTAATGGTAAACTAGCTAGCAGCATCTTTCTACACTTTCTTTGATTGCCGTTGTTTTCTACAAACCACCAAACCACAAACATAGTACTTAAACTAACATTTTGCTTGCTATACCCTTCCTCTTTTAAACATCTGCAAACTGGAAGAGCCAGTATACTGAGAGACAGAAATCTGTATTCTAGCAACTCTTGACTTAGGTGAGTTAAGACCCTGTTCCTCTGCATGCTAAAGCTTTATCCCTCATCAACAGGTTTGTTGGCAGATATACACCAATCTGGATTGCAAGAGACAACTCCTCCATAGCGCAAGCTGAGATAAAAACTGTCCCTCTCCTCCATCACTCACCACCAACTATCCACTCTCACATTCTCTGCAGCTTCAACAAAATGGGGATAACTTCTTTGTACCTTAATAACCAGCATGTCTACCACCCGTGGATCTGTAACATGGGCATTCTTCATGAACATCTCCCGCACCTTGTTACGCCCCTGTTTCACCGTGATGTCCAGCTGGTACAGGTGTACTAGGGAAAACAGAACACCCACAGAGGTCATCTATATTGCTTTTCATTTTTTACCACTGGCAGCGTGCAACTCGATCCTACAAAACACTGCACCGTCATTTGTTCTTGCAATAACTGCTAGCTTCACTAATACAATTAGTTTAAAGCAAATAAACAACGCAGCCATGGTACGAGCCCCAGTGCAATTTTAAGGAGGCAGACAATCAGGCCACGCATGCCTATTCTGGAAAAGCAAAATTAGATTTATCTTCTGCTTAATTAGGAAAGCCAAGTGGCAAGTAAGACATGACGAGACCAGGCTTGCTCCTCCCGGGAAAGACAAGGCAAACCCGACCCCGCCAGGCCTGTGCTGCGCCGGGGAGCGGCCGAGAGCCCGCAGCCGCCGCACGACCGCGTTCACCTGCCCCGCACACGGCGGGCCAGGGTGGGGAAAGGGTGGCGGCGGGATGAGGCAGCACCCCGTACGCGGGGGGTAACCAGCACCCCGCGATGGGCCCTTTAAGAGCCCAACGGCCGCGGGGTGGCCGTTACGACCTTGAGCTCGCGCTCCCGCCCGCGCATGCGCGGCCGCGCTCCGCGCCCCTCACCGGCGTTGGGCACCTCGCGATACCAGGCCCGGTACAGCTCCCTCACGCGCCGCTTCGCCTCGCCCATGTCCCGGCTGAAGATCGGCTTCACCGCCGCAGACACCGCTCCTTTCCCCGCTACCGCCATCTTGTTGCAGCCGCCGCCGCGGCGCCTCCTTCCCCGCCGCCGGTGGGAACGCGCACCGGCACGGCGACGCTCTATTGGCCGGCCGCACTGCCACTTCAGCCGTTTGGGCTCGGCAAATAGCGTCGGCCTCCCACCTGATTGGTCGAGAGAAACGCCAATCACCGCTGGCTGCGGGGAGGAGGAACGCAGTGGGTGGGCGGGGCCGCTCTGTGCCCCGCCTCCCGGGGCCGCTGGCCTTGTACCGCTTTTCACGGCCTGCGCTCAGCGGGAGGGGCCAGGCCCGGGGGCGGTGAGGGAGGCGGGGGGGCCCGGAGGAGGGCGGAAGGCGAAGGGAAAGCCGAGCAAGGGGAGGGGGGTCGGTACGAGGAGGGGCGGGTTTATCCTCGCAAGGCTCACCGAGACGTGGCCTTCAAGGTGCCGGGGCCACACGACAGCGACCGGGAAGGGAACAGCAGCTACCGCAGGCCCCTGCTGAGCCCCCCGGTCCCTGCCGCCACGGAGTCACCTCCAGACGCAGGCCCCGAGGCGATGGGTGAGAGAAGGCAGCAGGACGCTTCTCGGCAAGGGTCCCATCCTCACAGTAGCCCTTTCTCCTCCTACCCGTGCTGTGACAGAGCCTGCCCCCAGCCCAGCACCGGCTTGGTCGGCTTTTGCGGCCATTTTTGGCTTGGAGATGTTTCCCCCTTCCCGATTATCAGTGGTAGATCTGTATTTTGCAATGATCTATTTGTTCCCTTTTGCCTCCAAAGCGCCACACCAACTGGTGTTTGCACATGCAGATTGAGTTTCTTTCAGTGCGTTCTTGCCTGCTAGAAGGTCCCAGCCCCAGATATACCCACGCTTTGTATCAAATACTTGATTGCTGGAATCGTTTCTGTGTAAAGTTTAGTTCACTGACAGCTTCTTTCTAAAAACACTTATGTGTGTGCTGGTAACTGTATACCCATGCATGTTCAGTTCAGTGTCATTGAACCAACCAGAAAAGTAACACTGAAAAGATCTTGAAAGAAATCAGTGGGGTGCTGGCTGTAAGGAGACAATTGTCAACCGAGTTTCTGAGGCAGGTCTGTGAGAACCACAAAAAGGATTGGTGGGGGGAGGGGAAGAAGACTTTTCAGACCACTTTTATTCTTTCAGATTATTTTGTAGATGAAAAGCATAAATGTGCAGTTCCTGCTGAAGTAAAAAGCTTAACAACGCTGCTAAGTATTTGCATAATTCAATAGTTTTCTCAAAATGAGTTATTAGAAAGATAGATGTGAACGTGGATTTCTTTAGTTGTGATTATGCATAGAAGCTCCTTTATGCTATGGTCTTTCCAGCCATGTGGTTAAAAGGCAGTTACAGCTAATCTAAACATCAGCATATGTTAACACCTCGCAAAAGGATTTGTCAGAAATATTACAGGAAGAAAGAGAAAGGCAGCTCTGAAATCTGCAACTGTACTGTTTCAAACAGCATAACTCCATCCCTTTGTGAGTTCCAGACACTTTATCTAGTGCTGAAAAAAGCAGTTTTCGGGAACTATTTAGATCACAGAAGGTAAATCTAGACGCCAGGATTCCTCTCAAAATATATTTATAGGAATTTCTGTATTACACAAATGACCTGCTTCTGTGGTTGAAACACCATACGGATTATTTATGTACTAGTTCTTGGTATTTACTCCTACTGGAGGCATAGCGTCACATAAGGGTTGTCAGACGTTTCTCTGGATTAAAACTTGCTTTCTTTGGGGCTATAAATGAAGGCAATGCAGTATGTGTATAATAGACAGGAGTATGCAATAAACAGGAAGGAAGGGGATCTATATTTATTGGATGGTAAAACTTTTCAGGAACACTGTTCTGAAACTGCATTTAAATGTCACCTTGTTGACAGACCTGAAGCTATCTCTCTGCCCACCAGCAGCACATGCCAAGTCAGCTGATGGGCCATGGATTGTTTTTGCAGGAACCAAGCCAGAGCTGGGCTCCCCTGGGCACCAAGCAGTGGCACATGCTGCTGTGGGACGGCACCGCATGGGAGGCAGAGCATGGCTGGGTATGCAGCAGGGCTAACAAGGAAGGGAGTGGGCCAGGAGTACCTTACAGATTTTTCCAAGTTTTTTTTCTCCTAGAATTGGCAAGACCGCAGGGTTGTCTTTTACCCAGGATATCCTTATATTTTGGTAAGCTAATTCAGGACTAATAATTCTTTTGGTAGCTGTGTGCTCAGTGAACTGCTTCTGTAACCGATGAGAGCCCGAAGTACAGCAGAGCTGGCTGATGAGGCATACATGTACTTGCAAACTTGATCATCATTCGTAACCTGGTATGGCTGTCTGATTCAAGATCCAGGACTGGAATTAAGCTAAGCTATATATTGGGCTAGATCCTTACTTTACACAGCTGGGGACATCTGCACAGACTTGAGAGATCTTGAATGGAACCCAGCATGATCCTGCCTAGACCTGCAATATTTCTGACAGAGTTTGCATTGGTGGTGGTCTCTGAGTGAAAGGAGAGCAGCGTGCACTTATCTTGGGACGGCTCGCAACAGGTATGGGTATGGGGAGTTCATGAGGGCAAAGTGACCATTATCCTGTGGCCTGGGCTGGTCCTTGGGGAGCACAAAGGTGAATTTCTGCAGGAGCATGGTAAAGAAAATGAAGAGCTCCATCCGGGCCAGCTGTTCACCGAGGCAGGCACGGCGACCTGCAAGAGAGAGAATAGAAAGTGTCTGTGAAAGAGGACATTAAACCATGCTGGAATAGCTGTGGGAGGAGCAGATCACCCCTCCTGCTGTGCCTCTGACCTGCAGCTGGAGCCTCCCCTCAGATTTACCTGCTGAGAAAGGCAGGAAAGCCTCTGGTTTCACAAACTGCCCATTCGCATCCAGGAAGTGTTCAGGGTAAAACTCATTTGGCTTCTCCCAGACTGCCTCATCCTTCAGCACGGAAGACAAGTTGGTGATGATTGTCGTCCCCTGCACTCCTCCAGAAGAGGAAACATCTTATGTGAGAACAGCAGTATTACCTTGGCACAACGGATCAGTCCTGGTCCCTCTTTGGTCCATGTCTCCCATCTAATAGCAACCATCATTTGGTGCTTCAAAATAAGGCACCAATCTCCTCTTCTGTTATCTTATTTAAAACACAGGTAAAGGAGGGCTCTTTTCCAATAACATGGTGCCTGCCCTACGCTCTGAAGCATCTGAACTTTTGCAGTTTGTATCCTTACAAAGGCCATTGCATGCAAATGCCAATTTCATGGTTACACAGTGGAAACGGACTCTGCTTCTCAGATCCTCCTGGACTTGTTTTATAGCTGGAGAGAAAAAGCTGACTGACAGAGTCTAAAGCCCAGCTTTCGCAGGGGCCATGGGAAATTGCAAAGCTTTCCCATTTCACATGTCAGAGTTCTAAGCTAGAGGAGATATTGTAAGGCTGAACAAAAAAAATCCTAGGCTTGCATTGCTACCAGTGCTGCCAGGGCAGAGCATTCTTGCTGCCTGTCACAAAGGCAGTGGACTAAATGCCAGTGGCACTTGAATAGCTTCAGAGATTTGAGTTTTAACTACTACCATCTTAGGAAAGCCAGTAAGCTGGTGTCGTGTGCCTCCAGAGAGCCCGTTAGGCTCCGTTACTTTCTCTTTCCAGCGCAGGCAGTGGGTGTCACAGCTCATGGAGAGGAAAGCAAACCTTTGCACTAAGCTGCCACTGCAGTTGGGTTCCCACATAACCAGTGCAAACCTAGAGCGCAAATGTGACCGTCTGCCTGCATTTAGCATTTCAAAATGTCCTACTTCAGTGCTTGCCAGTGACTGTAATTTGGGGCTGGAAGTGCAACACTGCAGAGCTGCGTGGGGTCACCCACACCCCAGGCCTGGCATCTGCACAAGGAGAGGATGCTGCATGGCCTATCTGGCCACGGTTACCTTGGGAATGAAGAAGCCTTGCAACTCGGTGTCTCGGTATGTCATGTGAGGTAGTCCAATAGGAGCAACATCCCCATAACGTTGCACTTCATGGATCACAGCATTGGTGTAGGGCATGCTCACTTGGTCCTTCATGGTGGGTGGTCTCTCTCTGCCAATCACCTTATCAATCTCTGCTTGGACCTTACCTGAAAGCAGTACAGCTAAGGAATTAGAGTGCCCTTAGATAAACAGAAGGGGCTGGTACAAGCTGCAGGAAGGCTGGCAGCATGAGACTGTAGAACTGGGTGAGAGCAGGACAAGCAATTAGAGACCGGAATAGAAACTAGAGGGGAATGCATTTGTTTTCAGTTGCTCAGAGTCAACTGTGTAACTATTCTTTGCGCATAGTGTCTTTAATAAAGGTCTTGTCACTTGACATGCTACCTTACCCCTCCTCTATGTAGCTGAAAGTGTACCTGAGCATGCAGCATTAGAGAATTTAAAGAGATTAGCATCTATTCCAAATACTGGAAAGAGCATACTCTGGCCGCTGGAAGTCCCCAGGTAGCCGTCAAAATGAAGGTGAGAGTGAACTTGCCCTTCCAACTCCAGTTTTTTCATCAGGGCTTCCCCCCTGCCACCAGTCCCTGCCAGAACAGCTATGTTTGAGAAGTGTTTCTCCTGGTTTCTGCTAGACCAACAATCACCAAAGCTGTTCCTCATTGCAGAATCCCCAAACCATGAAGAGAAGTCTCCTCGCAGAAGAATGAGGGTTGAAGGGAAGACGCCACACCTCTGCCTGTCTTCTGACTTACGCTGTATTTCCGGGTGGCGAAGCATGTACAGAAATGCCCACCGGAGAGTGGTGGAGGTGGTCTCAGAACCAGCTGCAAACAAGTCTGCAGTCACCAGACGAAGGTTGTTATAGTTGAAACCACTCTCTTCAGCCTCTTTACCCTGTGGAGAGCAAACAAATGGGTGATTGGAACTGGGGTACTTGCTTGGCGAGAAGACCATTGTTCCAGAGAAGTACCGACAAGCACTAGATCTGTTTTTGCTGACCAAGAAGTTCATTGGGAGAGTAGAGCACAACACAGGCAACAGGCTGTGTATGACTGGTGTACTTCAGTAACCGTGTTACCTCCTGTATTTGAAGGTCATCAGTCACCTCCCATATCCTGAAAGATGAACGCGACAGCTGCCTTCAGGACAAAAGTGAACGTCTTGTGCTCTCAGCTCAGACAGCAGGCCCCTGCCACTTGATGTAACGTCCTCCCCCAGAAGAGTGAGAACACAGTTATTCAGGTTTGATCAGATCATAAAACCCACACAGTAGAGAGGAGGAGGCTGCATTGATGTGGCAAATGCAAAATTAACAGTATTTTGAGGGGGTTATCTATAGCTATGCATTACAGATTCTCCCTGCTTCTGCCCTGCTATTTTCTTACAATTAAAAAAAAAAAAAAAGATCAGGGTATCATCGCTGCCTATTAAGTCTGTAACACCAATTTCAGCAAAACTGGTCTCTCATCCAAATGCTAATTGAGCTCCAATTTGTTAGCATATGAGATATGACAAGCTCTCTGCATGAGTTCATCTGCTTGTCTTTTCTAATCCTCTTTATACTTTCCTTTCCTAGGGACTAGCTTCTGTTAAGTTATTCTGTATATTTTGATGCTGTTGTAATATGGATAGCAATTAATAAGGCATTTAAGACTCAACTGTTGTTCCAACAAAAGATCTCTGGCAAGGGAGCACGGTGGCTGACCTGACCAAAGTTAACCCAGTAGAGGGATTTATGAGACTGGCTTATCAGGGGACCTTAGTGAACAGAAGAGAGATGTGACAAGAGGCAACATGGTCAGGCTCACATCCACCCCCAAATAGTACTGCTCAGTTCAGAGTAACATAGGTCACGTTGCTCTGCCCATGCGAGCTTGGGGTGCTAATGCATGGACTGGAGGTGCCCAGCACCCACAGCACATCAAGGTTTGTTATGCAGAGCAGCAGTCCAGCCTAAGGACTCGGATAGCGGAAGCAATTCACAGGCAGAATTTGCTACGATTGCTCATCTGGCACTTGAATTTTAGTGAATCCATGTGGAGAAACATATGGTGAATGGATGGGCTGATGCAAGTACCTTTGATTTTATACCATCTTCATGCCTGACTAAATCAAAGGAAAGATTCCTTTTAATTTCAGTGAGGTTCAGATTTAGGCCTTCATCTGATCTGCAGGGAACTGGTTCTTAGCAAGCAATTCGAAGACACACATCCCAAAGGAGATGCCATCTTTCCAAGTCATAACTTGATTTAAAGACAGGCTATGGACTGAGCAGTGACACCAAAAAGCCAGTCTGTTGCTCCAGTTTTGTCACTCATTTTGAGACATCAGTCATTAAGGCACTGACATACCCATGTTGACTTGTCCCCTGGTGCAAACTTAGCAATATTAGTGAATTCTCAATTATTGCCTTTTAAATGCCTTCAAAATGGTCTAGCCGCTAGGTGCTAAGGGGAACGTGAAGGTAGAAAATGGGAACATCAGCAGATAATATGGTCTCTTAAGACAATAAAGGAGGTTACAGCATGAAGAAGTTAACACATTTCTTCTCAAAATACAAAGGGGAGTGAAAAAGTCGGAAATTAGTAAGAGGTTTTATACAGCTTTATGGGCAAAGTCAGCTTCTATTAACAAGCTTAAACAGGCAGAGGAATTGCCCCTGGACCCTGAGGTGCTGCTGGTGTCACCCTACCTTCTCCATTTCCTTTAAAAACGCATCAGTGAAATCTCGGATGTAAGCAGGGTTCCAGGTCTCCATGTGCTTATCTATGAGCACGTCTATGTAGTCCATGAATGCCTTTTGGCCTCGAAGGACTTTCTGTGGCACTCCAGGGATGCGCAACAAAATGGGCACCGCATTAAGAAGCTGGGAGGCCAGAACCAGAGAGAAAGAGAGAGAAGATACTATGTGATGCAAAAAGAAAAATAATGAGAACACAATGCTGTCAAGCAACAGAGGGCAGCTTCTTACAGAACATATTACGCTCTTGGTTTACCTGAGGCAGGAATCCAGCTTCTTCATTCAGGGAGTTTTCAAACAAATGTAACAGCTTCTTGAATGTCTCATCACCGTAGTCGAAACGCTCTCCATAGATGGTGGTGCAGATCACGTTGCAGACTGCATTATTTACAAGAAAACGTAAGTCGAAAGGACAACCTAAAAATGGAAATGGAGACCAAGCAATGAAGCTAAGCCACAGCAAGCTGTTGGATCTCAGCTGTCAGCAACAAGAATACACAAATGCCTCCTCGATGCCTTCAAGAGAAAAAGCCCTCAAATCACTTAAAGTACAAATGTGTCATACTAGGAAGTGATCTCATCTCCTACTACTATTTTGTTGATCCTTGTTTAAAGGAGAAAACTCCCAAGAAAAGCTGAGTTGCGGGGCTGTCCTGTGACTTGACAGATAACGCTTTGCTTTGTGTCTAGGTGACACAAATGTGCTGTGAAAACTCTCAGCTGCACTTTTACTGCATGTGATAATATGTTCCACTAAACTTCATAAAGGTAATAGTTACCCAGCTCTGGGAATAATTATATTTTACCTCTTTATTTCTGTTTCTTTCCTATTTGTTTTCTGTTTCAAATGGATTAGTGTTACAGTAGCCCCACTGTGTAAAGTAGAAGTGGTTTCAAGGTAGAGCAGGGTCAATAATGCATATAGACTAGAAACACTGCAATTGCTTAGGAAGAGAGCACTGCATGCAAACGAGTGGCTGTAGTATTACTTCTCTCTCTGCATCACTGTATTGCCTTCTTCTGTGATTTCCCTATCCTTCTGGATGCGACAAACCTTCTTCAGAATTGACTGCAGAGCACAGAAATCCAGCTTCCTTTGTCACTCGCTCCTCCAAGGATTTCTTTCCCATCCCGAAGTTCCTCAAGGTAGACAGCGTGAATTTTCTTTGCTCCTTCCAGATGTGCCCGTATCTTGCCATAACAATCCCTGGAATTATGGATGAGCAAGAAATGTCAGGAGCTCTGACCCATCAAGCAAAGTTCGCTAGAGAATAGCACCTGTGAGTTTGGAGGTACAGTTCTATGTGAATAGATGAAAGAGTCTGATCTTGTACAGCTTGCTCATACAACAATTGTAAAAATGGATTACTGCACCTTTGAATGCATGTGCATGGCTAGCAAAGGTGGAGGGGGGATTCAGTGAGAGCAACAAGTGCTTCTAAGGATAAAGGAATTACTCCCCCAAACTATTTAGCATTGCACCCTTAGCTTGCGTGAACTGGGTAGCAGCTCATGCCACTGCACAGGAGCTGAGGATGAGAGATGTGAGCTGGATGCTGTATAATACTCTGTCTTGGAAGAAAGTTACCATTTTTTTCATGATGACAATGACATTTACATAGTGTGTGAGCATAAGCACTCATCACTGGATGTCAGGAGCTACCAGCTCCAACACTGGCAGGAAAGTTGTGCCACTGATAGTGTCCTAACACTGCTGAAGAAGTGTGTGCTAGCACCTGGAGCTGTACTGCAGCCACTAAGGGGAGCCCCCTTTTCATCAAATGTGATTTTGTCACAACCAAAGGGTGGCAGACATACAAGGAACTTGACCAGAGGGACATCAGAAGGTGGCACCGTCCTGAGAAAATCTTCCATCTACCCACCATCTACTCAGTCCTCCTTGTGCTAGTGCCAGTGGGGAATGTCCATTTCCAAGGGACTTGCCTTCAGATTTATGTCCGTAGCCCAGATGTTCATATAGTGCAAAGTATGGTCGGTCAGCAAAGTCTTCCGATCTATGGACCAGGGCTTCCTTCACTGTTTTATACCCGTTCAGTACGACCAGGTTGGACCAGCAGTTCTGGAGACTGAAGATGTTTCCAAACTTCTTGTGAAGCTGCCAAGATAAAAAAGTACGTCCCTGAAAATGAGCTGAATGTAACATCAAAAATATCACCATATCCTTCCTTAGGGCCTTTACTATTTAGTGATTTTTGAGGTGCTTTTATTAGGAGACTTTCAGCTGATCTTTGACCTTTGTCTTTGCAATGCAACAGCTCAGAGCGGTGCCAAACAGCAGGTGAGGCAGGGTTCAATGCTCTGTGAGTGGAAAGTTTTAGAATACACCTGTCCTGGCCAAACTGTTGCCATGACCATCGGGCAAGTATTTTGGATTTTGTCTGACAACACAAGGTCAAGGACCTTTTTGGGGATTTTCAAAGGCTGCGTGCTCAACAATGAATTATTTCCTAATACTTGTATTTATTTTGATCTGAAAGACTAGGCAAGTTTTGAGTTAGTCTGTTTCTCCTAGAAGGAAATATTGATAAGGTGAGATGTAATTTTTTTTTTCTTTTTTAATATGCATTTGTTCCTAAAGATCTACCCAGAGCCTGGTTCCCAGAAACACGGTTGGAAGAGGCAATTCCACACTGGAGTTTCAGGTCAACTTTCTCCCTAAAAGGAGCATGCACATCTAGTAAGACTGTTAACTGGCACACACTCTACATCTCTTGTGATCTATAAGAGACATAATTCTCTAAGCCTGTCAGCCATACACTCACCATGGGAGCTTCCCATGGAGCTAAGTCTCCTCCAGGTAGACAAGCCCTTTGACTGGACGTAGACTCCCAGGAAGGCAGGTTGAAGCTCACCTGCTGGTCAGTAACACTGAACAAAGCACTCAGGAGCATGTTGTTGGAAGACAATGCAATAGTAGAAATGCCCCACAGACTGTGCTTGGTTTTCTTTTTTTTTTTTTTTTTTTTTTAAAAAAAAACAAATT